>VYZW01033039.1:81747-120009 GCA_013401315.1 Balaeniceps rex | reverse complement strand
TTTAAAAAAGTAAGTAAAAAAAAAAAAAAAAGCAAAGCCACCAAAGAAGTTCTCTAGTTGGAGTCGCTTTCAAATTACAGCAGATCCAAGCTGTTCTCAGGAAAATAAGCCCCAGAGGTTCATTTTTAAGTCAGAGAGTCGTTATTTTAAGAGCTCTCTTTAGACAGGAAGGTGCCGTAAAGGGCTATGTGAAAGCTAACATGGGTGCTAAGGCCGCGCGATGCACAGATGAAGAGTGGAGGAAAGGATGTATTTGAGAACAACAACAACAACAAAATAATCCTATTCTCCTAAGCTTAAGGTAGTTAAAATTTTTTTTTAAATTTTCTGAGGACATAAAAACATGACATGCCTGCTAACTTGAAACTAGGTCCAGCCACACCATAATGGTTGCCTCCTTTTCCCACCCATCACAGGTGGGGAAAAAACAAACCCTGGGACAAGATGAAACACATCTATGGTCCCAGTCTTGCAGCTTCCCAGGGGAGAATGAAAGGCTTTTGGCAAACCCCTTCTCAAGCAGCTAACAGAAACCAGTCAGGACCAATTCAAAGTGGATGTCAATGAGACAGAAGCACATCACTAGCATAAGAAGAGGGATAAACAGTCCTTCACGTCGATTCCTTTCTGCTATGCCATAGAGAATCCAGAAGAGTGACTTCAATGTATATATATAACCTTTTCTACCTTCTTTGCAGAAATTTAGCAGAAATCCTGCTGCAGAAGAATAAGCTCACGTGCGTGCTCGCAGATAGGGCATATCGGCGTTAAGGTTCTCATCTCAATGGGATGCTGAGGATGGAGCGGGGAACGCAATTGGAGAGAACTCAGGGACATTAAACACATTTGTGGTTTGGATTTAATCCTGTGCTGTCAAAAAAAGACAATTGCCAAATCTGTAAGACCAGAGCCATATGAAATTTTAGATCAAGTGAGATCTAGCCTCCAATTCCTTTCTTCCCATGTATGCCATCTTGAGACTTCCAGAGGAAATATAAACAAACTCCTTCTCAAAGGGAATTATTCAAGGGTAGTGGCCTTCCATTTCACAATCCCCACCTAAGCTCCAGAGGAGCTCATCAATAGATCATATCCCTCTCCAGGCTGGCAGCTTTACTCTTTTGCCCAAGGAATTAATCTTTGGATACAAGCTTTGTGAGGGGAAACTCTTAATATTAGAGGGAGATGAAATATATATACACATTATATATATACATAATGCTGCAGATTTTGGCAATGGCCTTCAGACTTCAGCCTTGTGTCAAACAGTGACCACCCTGGAGCACAAAGGATGGGGGAAGGCACCACAGAAGCAAAAGACCTCACAAACTCTATCTACACCTTTTAAAACTAGTGCAAGAGCTGTCACGGATTGTGGAGTGAATAGGAATCATATATTTGAATTAAAACACCCAGGTGCGAGGAAGAAAGGGCTGAGCCAGCAGCAGGTCTCAGCAAAAAGCAGGAATGAGTTTCTGTGCAACACAAGTGCTTTGGAGAGAGACGAGAGGTTACTCCGTAATCAGTTTAAACTCACCCCATAAATGACCAAAGCGGTACAGAGAAAGCAGCTCCCCCAGTTATAATACAGATCTTCTATTGATTTTCTCTATGTGTAAAGTTACTCCCTTGAGAGCTACTTGCTATCCCAAAAGACTACAGAAGAAGGGGTAAGAGACAAGGTTATATTACTTCATCCAACACATTCAAGCACCCGGTGACGATATGAACAGTGATCTCATCCGACAGACTTGTCTGGTGACAGTGAATTCTCCAATCCTCCCTCAGCCCCAAGTTAAGAAACGCAGCAGACATTTTATTAAAAATCAGTATACAGTTGAACATAAGCCCAGTGTTTACAACCAAGCCCTCTAGTAGTTCCAGGTTTCTTGTTGTTTTACAGACGATTAGCGACCAAAGGAATCAGTAGCATAAAGAAACCACGACCATTTAAAAAAAATTAATGTCCCCACATCTCCAAGAAAGCAGCATCCATGATCAGTTTGTTTTCCATTGGACTTGCTCTAAGAAACAAGAGTTTTCAACATCATTTTGCAGGCAAATCTTATTTTTATAATAGTAATTGCTCTGCTTGCTTTATCGTACAGGACAAGGGTCTCTAAAGAAGCCTCACAGCACTGATAAAATAACCCTAAAAGAGCTCTCTGTCAATTTTTCCTGTGATTTACCTTCTAGAACATCAGAAATGTTTGGGATTTGTTTAACTAGTTGAGTTGGAGCTCAAGGGGGAGGGGAGGCCCCAGTTCACACAATCTGGCAAAAAGATCATCCATGAATTAAGCTCTCCAACGGCTGCAGGAAGCACACAGAGGCTTTCTCCACGCTCCCTCAAAGCATCCAGCAGTGCTGTAGGAGGGATGCGTATTCACGCCTTCGTTCCCCTTTCAGTTGTTACAGCTGTTCACGTTTCTGCTGCCTGCCTCCTTCCCTCCTCAAGTCATCCAAAGCACAGAGCAGCCTCAGTGGTGTAATAGCAGCTTGCCAGAAGCAGGAAAAGTCCAGCCAGCAAAAGATTTAATTTATTAAGATAAATGTGGTCTAAGGCTCCACATTATTTTTAAAAAGAAACACATTAAGAAATATGAAAACAAACTGGCTTCGCTACGTGTAGGTCAGGTTCAGATGTTCTCAAAAAGATCTTCTCAACCATACAAAATATTCTTCCCCTCTCACCCCCATCACGAGGATGGAAAGACAGTTCACTATGTAAGATCAGCACCCTTTTGCGTGCCCTTCCACATTCAGTGAACAACACCTCTGCCACCCTTCAGGGCAGATCAAAGTTTTAAGAACACCCCTGTGAAGAAGGAGCAGAAGGGGAGAAGGGCAGGTAATTCAGTCTCTGAAATGAACATCTAAAAGTCTTGACACGACGACTGTGTTGACTCCACCACTTTAATGGTTGTTCTTGGCTGCCTCTTTAGCTGCAAGAATCAGAGGAGTGAGACTAGATAGAGGCTTTGCAATTTTCAGGAACTGGTGCTAGGAAGAAGAAAAAAGAAAAAGGGTTAAATTTTTCAGAACATGCCCCAGAAGTCTGGTGGCTAGTCAAAATATTGGCACCTAGACCCATACGAAGTCTAACAACCTACTCTAATCTCTGAACAGCTGAAACCGAAAGGTCTGTTACCACCACAAACTTTTGGGGCTTGCCTGAAGCGATGAACAGATTTGCACCCAACATACGCTAAAGTCTCCAATGTTTGTACATGTTCAAGACCAAGCAAAACTCAATGAATTCCCCTGGGGTATTATAAAGTCTTGCAAATTCTGTGTGGAAGGAAGGTGTATTAAAAACAACCTGTGCAGTTCAAACACAAGGCCCAGGGCTTCCTGCAGGAATCACCTCTCATTTCTCTCTTTCCTGTTATCACAGGTCTGATGAAAGCATCACCTTGGCCTTCTACGGATACCAGAAATTTGCAAAGCAGCTGGAATTTAGGAGAGCAGCACTGAGCTTGCAACACAGAACCATTCAATCAGTCCCCCTATACAAGGTGCTCTGTTATGTAAAACAATATTGATTATCAAAACAGCTCTCAGATGAGAATGAAGGCATGTAGGGCAAGTTCACAAGCTGTTCTGAAAACAAAAAGCAATTTTATCCCACAGCACTTCTGAGCGTCAGAAGGGATCAATCACCCAAGGTAACATGCTTCAGAGACTGGGAGGGGGTTGAAATTCAGCAGCTAAAAGGTAGTTAAAAACAGTCAGAAATGTTACAGTCAAAATGTTCTCCTGCTCCAAAGAACAGAACATTACTGCTCTCTGATATTTTGGGGCTGGAAAGTCCAGGAGAAAAATTGATCTTTCAACTACTGCCATTCTGCCAGTGATTGTTGCTTCATTACAGTCTCAGAAGGCAGCAACACATCCAAAACTGAATCCATTAGACAAACTAGTGGAAAAAAAGCGAAAACATAAAAGGGAACTGTCTCACAGTTGAGGTCTGAGTGCTCCTGATCACAGATTTATTTTACAAAGAGCTACATTTTCCACCCCCATGGCAAATTTGACAGAAGGAACACACTCCTCTCATCCATGTCGGTAAAAAGCCTGTCAGCTCGGCCCTCCCCTTTCACCAGGAGTTCAGACCAAGACACCAGGTTTTCAGTGAAATAACTGATGATAGGGTGATGAGACACTGGAACAGGTTGCCTACAGTAGTTGTGGATGCCTCATCACTGGAAGTGTTCAAGGTCAGGTTGGATGGGGCTTTGAGCAATCTGATCTAGTGAAAGATGTCCCTGCCCATGGCAGGGGGATTGGACTAGAGCATCTTTAAAAGGTCCCTTCCAACCCAAACCATTCTACGATTAAGATATCTCACAAGTTTTGTTCCATCACCTCTGTAAGGAGTAGTATCTGACAAAATGTGGTAACGCCAAACTGCTCCAGTTAATGCAAGCCATGCGTCTTCCAAAGAGCTTTGTGATCCCTCCACCAGAAGGGAGACAACCAGAACATCCAATAACTAGAAGCCCTCTTGCTATCCAAATTGGAACAAGCATGGCCAGACCATGACAACACATACAGATGTCAGGGCCAGCTGTGTGAAGAAGCCACGGGAATTAAGGGGCTCAGCATTTGGCAGGCGTGGAGCACAGCTACTATTTGAGGTTGGTTACAAAACACGGTGCACAGCCACTTTTAGCATGTACAGCATAAAAAGGGAGTAGTCTGTTAACACTTTATTATAGATTTAGGTTTTGGGGTTGTTTGGTTTCCCCCAGCAGGTTACCTTAGATGTGCTTGTGCCTTCAGCTGATGCAGTATTTCAGACCTCTCCATAAGATCTCTCCATAAACCTGGCCTCATTGGGATTGCATGATTACATTGATTCAGCCCTGTTCCCCATCACCTACCTGTAGCAGCTCTTTCGCAGAACCTCTCTTTTCCACGTCCATTTCAAGACAGCGATTTAAGAAGTCTCGGAATATGAGTGAAAGCTTTTCCGGATTCTGCAGTTCTGGAGTCCCGTTAGTAGCAATGAGATACAGGGCCTAAAGCAAAAACAAGCACCAAAGAAACAGGAGGTTATGAAGGTTAGATTCCATCTCTGGATTACAGAGACACTCATTTTTCCTCTCCCTCCCCCCAGTTCAATGGGGAGAAAAAAAAAATACACCTTATCAGGGTGACTAATCAATGCTTAAGTTTCTGCAAACGGAATAGTTGCCAGCCCTATTTTTATGTGGATGGGATCCAATCCTTTATTGTTTTACCCTCGTAATCTGGGTTTGGTTCCTGTAGCCCTCTCAAGGGATTAGGAGGACAAAAACAACATTCCAGACCGTGTTTACATAGGGAAGTTGACTGGCATGACTCTACCAGTGCTAGACTCCTGCAATAACTATATCCTCATGGGAAGGTACCCCTGAATAAATAGGAGATTTTGTTCTGTTGGTACTTTGCCTGAGTGCACAAGGCCCAAAAAGTCAACACTGTTAAGATGCAGTTGTCTCCTTACAAAAGATGTCCAGCAGACCCTCAAGCAGCTTTTAACATCCTGCAGAAACAAGCAGTTTTGCTACTGCTTGGGGATGAAGCATTCACACCCCCTACCCTCTGAGCATCAAGGAACTCAGAATCCATCCATCTCAGTATTTCATGCAAGAAACTTCCTGGATGGATTTTCAAAGGAAACGTCAATCTGCCAGAGACTTGTTAATATGCAGGCCCTTTGAGCACATCACTCAGCACATCCCATGGGAGCAGTCTGATAGCCTGGGAATCGGCACAGGTTGAGTTAAATGAGGCCAAAGTACTGTTACTTAACCACCCTTGTTTAACTCAACACCTGGTTTCTTTCCTTTCACTCTTCTTTGCTGCTGCTCTTCTCTCCCAAAAATCACTTCCAGTGCAAAAGATGGAGACAAAAGTTAAACAGAATTTTCCAGGATCCCCTCATCCCGTGTAGCTAAGGGAAAAGCCATAAACCTGGCTTATATTAAGAGCAGTTACATCCCTACAAACTGACAGCATCTCCCTTTTCATTAAAAACTAAACAAGGGAAAGACATCAGGAGGCTTAAGCCCTGTCTAAATACTTATTATGCTTGTAGCTTTATTTGGAGCATGCAAGGAGGAACAATCCACCAGCAGGAAAAAGATCTGTTTATAGAATAGTAACGTGTCATATTTTTGAACTTAAGGAGAACTCTTCCCCACTCACAGGGAAGTGGGAAATTATGAGTGTGCATGATCTAACTCATCAGAGCTGACCAGAGGGTCTGCAACAGGAAGAATCCACACCTCTGCTACCCAGAGCAAACTATGGCTTTCAACTAAAACTATCTCAATCTTCTCACTACAACATCTAAGGAGATTCTGGGCTGCAGGTGGTGAAACCGCACTGGAGGATTCACCTGCCTCCTTTAGAGCCTAGTTTCACCAGGCGGCTTAGTGAAGACCTGAGGACAAAAGACACTCGCTTACTCTCAGGGGGTTCTCATTGAGGTAGGGGGGCTCTCCTTCGATCATCTCGATGGCCATTATCCCCAGTGACCAGATATCCACTTTGGGCCCGTACGCTTTCCGCGTCACCACTTCAGGTGCCATCCAGTACGGGGTCCCCACCATGGTGCTGCGTTTGCTCTGCTCAGGAGTGATCTGGGCACAGAAGCCGAAGTCAGCTGGAAAATTAAAGGTGGGGGGGAAAGAAACGGACATAGAAATCAGAAAGTTTTTCCAAAAACAACGCTTTCTGATGCCAGAGCTGCAGTACGTGTTACCCTGCTGCACTGTCTGGTGCGTTGCTGCTGCAACTGTGAAAGGAGGAGTGGTTTTGTGGCTAATACAGAAGACGGTGTTGAGAGGTAAGTTTCTAAATCTGACTCACTGAGGCCATGACGATTACAGAGCTGCTGACTTGTCTATATGAACGATGGGGATAAGTAAATAACCGTATATGGATGTTGAGACACTTGACTGTGTTCACAGCATTATGCAGCTGTAATACACTATGTAATATATGGTCTAAAGACTGTTCCTGGGTATGTGAAAATAGAAATTAATGCACAGTCTGATCTAGATACACCCCCCAAGCCACATACTGTGTTATCTGGTGATGTTTTCAGTCCCAGAGATATTACTTCCCCAGTAGATATATCATCCCTCAAACAGGATTTGCTTTACAGAGAAAACAGTGTTCAGAATAAATTTAAAGTACTTAAACTTACACTAATTATTTTCTTCAAATAGACAGAAAGATGGAGAGCCTTCACACAAAGATTGCTGGGTCCTATGTCTTATTTGTATTTGACTTACCAAAAGAAAACTAATTCTATTCTTGTGAGCCCAGCAGAATCAACACAGCAAGATGCACTGACCATCCTGACCCCCTATGGCACTGCGGGTCTAATTTTAGGCAGAATGATGAAAATTAAACTGATCTCTAGCTGAGTTTTCACCAAGGGTAACAACCAGGAAAGGTACATATGGTTCATAAACAGAGCAAATTTCCAGCAGAGCCAATAAGCAGCTCAGGTCCGGAAGGTTACTGCATCGTATCCACAGGGACTTCTCTAACTTTAAACTACAGCCCGCTACCTGCATACTGTGCTCAAAGCAGTTATTCCATAAGAACAGAGCACTTTGGCCCTGATCAGCTATTCATTCCTAACACTCCAGAGATCTGACCTTACCAAAGTACAGCTTTAGTCTAAAAAGCAATTATGTGCAAAAAAACCCCCACCTTCTTACTCAGCATATCTGCACTGTGTGAATTTTGAGTCATATCTGCTGTCACTGCTGACAAAAATAGATTTATTTATGCCTGTTGGGTGCTAGCCAACAGAACTGAGAGGAAGAGAAAGGGAGCACAATTCTGTTAAAGCTATAGGTGGAAGATAATCATTCACTAGTTTCCAGACTTATCTCTGCATGGGCAATGACAAGCACAACAGCTACCTTAGCACCCAAGGGGCAGAACAGTCTGAAGGTCTTCATTATGGGTGATAACACAAGGAGGAAACAACATTTACAGTCCAGTCTGGGTTGCTGTTGTAAGATTAAATGTTTTTTAGTTACACAGTTTTCAATTCTCCCTCCGCTCCCCCTGCCCCCCAAGTACCTGCAGTACTTTCCAGGCTGAAGAGATCGCTGACAAATAAAGACCTCTTGCCCCTCACCTTCAAACCCAGCTTTCTAGACTGGAGTAGCATTAAATACTGTTATTTTAGTCCACAAAAAGAGATGGCCCAAAGCTAAACGAACCCCAAACCTCACTTCGAGTCTGGTATCAGTTCACAAGGATTCAAGCTTGCCAATCTCCATTAAAATCAATGCCACAAAAATACCTACAGGAGCGTTTCTACAACCTCATCGCCACAGCATCAAGCATCTCAAACACCCATCTCCCCAACAGGCCTGGCCCACAGCAGATAACAGGCCTGGGCTGATAACTCAAGTCATCACCAGCAATGTTCCCCGCATACTTAGTTTGACAGAGCCATCCATTCCCAGCAGGATGTTGTCGCTCTTGATGTCTCTGTGAATAACTTGGTTTGAATGGAGAAATTCCAGAGCTTGGAGACACTGCAAAAAAATAAAATAATTGAGATATTCTTACTGTGCATGAAATTATTCACCAGTCACAATTAGCCAACTAACGGACTTCAACAATGTGTATTTTGAGTAGCAAGGGCTTAGTGTCTTAGAGTCTTTCACATATCCAGTATGTGCAGGGCTACAGAGAGATATCCCGCTGAGATCAGCAGGTCCTAGGAGGACAGGTTAGTCCCAAAAGACCTGGTGAACAAGCATAACCAAGGGGATTCCAACCCCATTTTGCACTTCAGCCCTCCCTCTAGGGTGAAACATATTAGGTTTGCATTAGGATTGTATGCCGCAACCTCCCAGATGAAATCCATCCTCTGTAAGAATGACTGTTGTGTTACAGAAGCTGGAGACAGCTATTGCTATGGAGCTAGTGACAGGTCGTGGAAGGCCTGTGTCCCCTTCCCAATCACAGCTCCCTCTGAGCGCGCGTGCCACTTTACCTCTCGGCACACAGCTGCGATTTGTCCTTCATCCATGCAGGTCTCTGTCACGACATCTGTTAGGGAGCCTCCTGCCAAGTACTCCATGACCACCCAGAGCTCTTCTCCTACAAGGTAACTGAAGAGCCAAAACCAGATTTTAAAATCAGCAATTATAAGCATGCCACCGTCTACCTAGCCAGAATGTATTGGGTTTTAAAGCCATCTTAGAAGTGCAGAGAAATCATGAGGCTTGAGCAGCGCATTTAACAGTACTGGAGCACCAGGTACTCGTGGTCCTTTCTGTACACGGGAAGATCTGATCACAACCTGAATGAGCGGAGGGAAGCGTGAGTGCAGAAAGTCAAGGAGAGAGGCAATGGGAGAGCAGGCTACAAGTCTCCTGGCCATAAAAGCAAGGCTGAATTTTTCTGCCATGGAAAGGGCCCAGACTAAGATGGAGACCCGACCTTACAACTCCTGCTGCTGCTGGGAGAGAAGGGAGAAGAGCTACTAGTCAGGGATGGGCTCCAAGCATGCAATTCCAAAGATTTAAAATAAAAAAAGAAAGCCCAAAAGAGCAGGTCTTGTCTAAAAAGGCCTGTAGGAAGATGGGGAGGAGACAGCTGAGGTGAGGGCAAGTTTTCTCAGCCATTTGGAATATTCTTCTCTGCTGGAAGTGTGTGTGCTCATGTCTAAAAGCAGAAGACCTGGGATGAAGACTTCAGCATTAACTCATTTAAAAAATACCAAACAAACCCAACCACCAACCACTTCTGCCTTTTTGGGCCCATCTGGAAAAACATCAACACAATCTTCCACGACAGATATATCAGGATGACACATTCCTGAAGGAAGGAATCATCAGCTTGAAAACCCACCTTCTCAGCCTATCCTCCCATTTTTAAAGTGAGTGGACAGATGAGTCAAGAGAGAGGGCAGAGAATCTAATCAAAAGCTTCTGCTGGCATGAGAGTTCATCAAGTAGATGTTTGCTTTGCTCTGAAACACCGATCCTACTGAAGAGTGAATAGTGAATTTGCTAGAAGCCAAAGGCAAAAAGCAGGACAGGTTCTAGGGAACAATTAGCTAGAAAGCAACAGAGAAGGATAGAGAAGTTAAGCCCTACTTGGCATGGGAAGTAGACAGAGATGAGCGAGACATCACAGGAGTGGGCTGGAGGTAGGCTTTGACCCCTAAAGGACACACTGCCAACACCTGAGCTGATGAAAAAACTCCCCCAAAATAAGAATTGTGGTCTGAGCTGTGTGACAGAAGTGTTACAGTTATGGAGAGCTTTTACTGCTGGAGACAAAGACAGTATCTTCATTTGGTGATGCTGAAGACTATGCAGGGAAGCAGAGTCTGGAGTTTCTTTGAGGATACAGAGCCCAATGACACAGGGCTATGCTCCTGGAGCAGACAGGTCTCCAACTCCACGACAGAACAGAAGCTGATGCACTGGCGTTTTTTTCCCCAGCAGCACAAACCCCAGCAAAACCAGTATCACCTGCACAGCAGCCTCTCGGAATGACAGAGGAGCAGCAGAATCACTTTTAGAAGCACTCCTGCCAACTCTGCAGGTCATCTACCTTCTAATGGGCTCTGAAAGCCACTCCATCCACACCCTTCCTTCCTGCCCCTATGCTGCTGCTGCTTCTTCATCACTCCTGCCAAAACAGGCTCTCTCCAGATTTTATCAGCACCCTCTCAACAAATCAGCGTCACCCTGGAGATCACAATGCCACCCTTCATTGCCACTAGCACCCTCTGCAGCCCAAATCCACTTGGCTGTAAGGATGGGGGCAGAATGGGCTCCACCGCTCCTGCATGACAATCTCAGGTTGCACATGCTGGGAGCAAGCTGGTATCTCTCCACAGCCAAAAGGGACGGAGCAAGCCAAGAACTGCACTGTGAACCAAAGCTGTGCCATGAGCAGCCAAAGGCATGTGCCAAGACCTGGGCACCTCAATAATTGATAGATCTGACATAACATGCAGGGAGGTGGAATTAACGGTGGCTCCCTGCCAGCTGTCACCAAGCGAATGTCATTTCAGAAGACCGGGTGGTGCCTTCTCAGGGATCTTTTCACTCTCTTTCTGCAGCAGAGGCCAGTTGTAGTCACTGAGCTGCCTGCTGTAGGCGTGCCTCAAAACCACTCTCTCAGCAGTTCTGGAGACACCACCAGGAAGTCCATACACCTACATGCTGCTCTCCATGTGACATTAGGCATAGCACGGTGTCGCACCTTGTCACCCACAGTCACCTTCCAGAACAAGGCTGGCAGCAAAAACAAGCTGATGAAAAGCTTTGAGGAAGAAGGAGGTGGTCTACAGCTTTCTCTTCATGCATCTACAAGAGCAGGTAATGCCTGTTCCTGTAAGGTGTTCCTCAACTTCCACTTAGACACCTTATGAAGGTGTCCACCAAGCCCTTCCTATCACAAACACACACCAGTCAGTCACAGTCCTTTTTTATTGATAAACTCCATAAAATTTTGTTTTGCCCAGAAGAGCAAGATCATTCATTACAGATTTCTGCACCAGTAATGTGCCTCCAACGTGCAAACATGAAGTTAGCCTGGAAAGAAATCAGTGTTTTCTTGTAGCACGACCGCCATACATCTTCAGCTTTATTGACTGACTTTCCAGCCCTGGTTGAGTTTGGGGTTGGGGTGAGGGTAACAGTGGCTACCACTTGAAGTGAGGATTTGTGGGGTTTATTAGGTTAAAGAGAGTTCTTCAGAAAGAAACCAAAGGGCAGGAGTTTGCTTTGCCTAACCCTGGGCATCTGATGACTGTGTTTAGTTGTCTGAGTTTAGAAGCAGGGCTCTGAAGGTCTCTTTCACGCAGCAGAAAGAAACTGGCACCTCCAGAAGGTAACACAGCACAAGTGGCTGCTTGTCTGCACAGGAAAACTAGCATCACTGTCTTCAGAGCCAGATGCTTCTAAATTCAGCTCCTAGGTATAGCTGAATTATGCCATGTCACTATCTTAAATGTCACAGCACACCTTTGTGCAACACTGGCCGCTTACACTGCAGCAGAAAAGCTGTCTTAACCACGAGCAAGCAGGCGATGCAGGTAAGAGATGATAAAGCACAGGAAACCCTTGCATAAGGGCAGGAGCTGAGGCAAAGAGAAGTGAGAGAGCTGGTTTATACCGATGACTATCTTGCAGCTCCTATTAGGGACTCAGAAAGGGAGGCACTGTCAAAAACAGAACCGCAAACAATAACGAGGTCCCACAGTGGCAAGCGCATCCTTCCTCGTACTTCCTTCTGCGACAGCAGCAGGCAGAAGCCAGCAAGCGGCGTTCAAATATCAGCTTAATTCAGCACTCAGGAAGCAAACAGGCACATTAGGCCAGGCAGGAGGGACGCAGCTCCCCAGCAACAGGATCCTGCAGTTGCAAAGCTGAAGTGGCATAATAGGCACAAGAACCCCCACGTTCACCCTAGTCACCGCTCTGTCCGTTTGCGGCACCCAAACAAAAGCTAATCCCTCTGAAAAAGATTAGTGAGAGAAAGTGGAGGACAAAACCAGCAGCTTTTGTTGCTGGAAGTTTGAACAAGACAGCAGGACGTGCAGCTACCCCTACAGCTGGGATGTACTGGCTAGACAAGGCAAGCGCACGTACTCAGCGATACTCTCTCTAATGGGAAGAACGCGTGTCTCAAACAGTTTTGCCAAACCAAAGCCTCTAATCAGCCAGGAGAAATAAACAGTTTCAGCCCAGATTCAATTCTTAACTCTTCTTTACCACTTGTTTCATTTTACACAGGTAATATCCTTCTGCTCTTTGTAAAAAGAGGGCATCTGCCCAGCATCACTTCCCTGTGCCCACACCCCTTCCACAAAATTTCAGAAGCAGACTTTCCGTCCCTTCAACAAAGTAGCTCTCGACAGCCATGCGTAGGACACAGTACCATATAAATTCAGCATCATGACTGATGCTACAGTATACAAGTAGTACTTTTTTTGGCTAAGACATTAAAAGCCTGTTAAAGAAACCTGTTCAAGAAACAGCTGATAAGATTTTAATATATATGCGGAGCAAACAACCGTGCAAATATTCTCTCAGATTTCCAAAAGAGATTCTAGGTCACATCCCCCCATTGCATCTTCAAAAAAAATGAGCTGCCAAGATCAACGCCTGCAGCTCACCCTATCTAGGCATGCTTTACCCTACAATAAGCCAAACCTGTAGCTCATCAGGACCACTGGACTCCAATGTGAGTGCAGGAGACTGAAAATCCTGCTGCAGCTTGACTGGAACTAGCTGTATCTTTAACATAAGGTGAATGACACCGGCTTGACACAACGCACCAGTGTTATGTTGATGGTGAATTCAAGCCACCATGCAACGCTTTTGCATGTTGAGCTTTCGGTACGCCCCACATTTCAATGCTGACAGTTTGTGACTGTTTCCTGGAATTCAAACAGGGGAGATGCAAGAATTTCTTGCACTTTCAAAGGCAGCTCCCTACCCTCAAAGAAGCACATTTACCAGTTGCTCTCTCCGAAGCAGTCAACCTCCAAACAGCTGATGATGGTGGCACTGCTACCATCACCCTTATGTACAGCATTAACATCTTGCGGGGAAGAGCTCTCACAGCCACGTTTGTTTGCAGACTTGGGCGTTTTACTGCCTTGAGCTGTAGTGACCAGAATTTTCACAGCTACACACGTTTATTTTAAAAACAGTTTACACTCAGCGCAGCAGCCACTGTGCTACTTGTTTCTGCTCTGTTACTGTCCCAGTCCAAGGGACATCAGCTCAAGAACAAGCAGAGCAGGTCTGTACGTAGATAAGCTATTAGGTGTGGCTCTTGTGGTAAGGAGAAGTAGGGATTCAAGAAGGAGCTGTCCCATTTGGATGTAACATATCCAAGGCTGAGCAGGAGTGCCACAGCATGTGTACGAGCCCACAAAGCCCAGCTTTGAGCAGGGAATAACCCTGTTCCCTCTGTCTTCCAAAGGGTTCTTACGTCTGTGCCAGGTCTCCTTTCCCTTATTCATGCCCGCAAGAAAGCAGCCTTGCTTGGTTATGTGTCACATGTCAGTCACCCTCGTCACTGTTATGCTACTGTGCAGAAATCCTCAGTGGACAGCCGCAGGGACAAGATTACCATTTAACCCTGGAAGGAGTTTGCTCCTCCACAAGCAGAATGTCAGCATTGCTCAGCAGAACAGGAAAAAAGAGGAAAGCAAATACAAATAACACAGTTCAAACTATTTCTATTTCTCCTCTAGTAGCAGGAAGGAAAGGGCTTGTGGTGTCAAATTTGGCAAAGGAGAGAGCAGAAAAATGGAGTCCTAACAGCATACTGCTAATACCTTTGCCGCCAGCACCTCTAAAGAGAGCCTAGATACCCCATTAATACCGATTCAGACACCTGCTCCTCCTAGGATATGGAGAGAGACCACCAAGCCACCCACACCCCAACACTGCCACGTGCATTAAGCAATGCAAGGTTGTCCTATACCTGCATTAAGCCGAGACAGGATCACTTAAGACAGTGACAAGGAAATGTTTTCCAGAGTCCCTTTGGGAACTCTTCAAATCATGACATACCTGTCCAAGTAGTTGACAATGTTGGGGTTTTTGTTTTCCCTCATCACAAGGATTTCATTAATAATCAGTTCTTTTTTGGGCTGCTGCTGCAAATTCATCTGTTTGATTGCAACCTGCAGTGAAGAAAGACCAAGTAAAGCATTATTACAGGAGTCCCCTAGAAACCTGCCAGTACCATTGCCGATTATTTTAGTCCCACATTCACGTGAAGCGGGAAAACGCTTTTTCATCACAGGTTGCTCAGCCATTTAGTAACTCTGTGAGCTCCTGCAGCCAGTCCGTTTCCACACATGCTGGAGGACCCTTAATGCCAGAAAGAACAAGGGGAATTACTATATTCATACTGGTCCTTTGTGTCACAGTTGGATAGCCTTTCTCCACTACAGCTTCTTGGTAACAAGGAAGAGATCCCCTTACTCTAGTATGGACTGGTATGTCAAAAACTTTTTATTTCTTAAAGGATTCTTACTAATTTTATTTTGGATTGGATATTTCTGGAAGTTTTTTGGCTTTTTTTTTCTGCTCCCATGCAAATTTCTGCTTCTAGAAACGTACAGCAGGGTGACCAGGCATGGAGTGGGTAAATAACATAGCCTAAGCTTAGTACTTCAAGGTGGTAATTCTATTTCTTTCTGCTACAGCAAGACCTGGGGCAAAGAAGCACCGGTGTTTAGATAAAAGGCTGAAAATAAGTGGATTGGATTCAGCTTTATCCCCAGTCATAAATGAAGGGCAATAGGGATGGATTTGTCAGTTGTAGCCCTTTGACTTAGTAGCTTTCTGCCTGCTTCAGGATACCTACTCTGCACGTATACATGCAGAAAACAGAAGGGTGCAACATGTTTTTAACTCTGATGTTCAACTCTCCACACTACCAGTACTTTGTGAGAGCACCTGGCTCTCAGACAAGCCTTCAAATCCGTAAGACTACTCAGCACAGCAGGAGGCAGAAACACTTCCATAGATGTTACAACCCAACTGTATTTGGTACAATATTTGGGCAAAGGGAATGAAATGTAATTATGCCTTTACAAAACTGCTACTTACAGAGAGAGGCCTAGGCGAATGGAGGGGAGCCAGTAACTCCAGCTCACAAAAGCAAAGATTAAAAGAAACAAGCCACAGTGTGCCAATATAGACGGATACAATTAGCATTTTGATAGTATAGCAGGGGAGACTATAGAAAAATCCTAACACATGAGAAGGCAAGAACAGACAAACACCATGCTGTTTTTCCACGGTATTTACAAGGGCTGCCAAAGAGTACTTAAAGACGACAAAAACAAAAACCCCATGCTGCTCTTTGCGCAAAACCAGAGAGGAGAATGAAAGATGAAGAGAGGGAAGGCATTTGATGCAGATAAAGAAATCCCAGACCAATACTGAGGGAGCTTCAGAGAGGCTCCTGTGCTTCCTCACTCCTGTTCAGAGGTAGACCTATGGTCCAAGTGCACACGGGGGCATTTTCCTTACCTAAGACTATCCCATGCATTAGGATACAAAATAAACAGCTGGCTCCTGTATAGCACAAAATAAAGGACTTTCTTTCTAGTGCTTCCAAATGCGTTGCCGTTCACTGAGCTCCTGAGCTCCAAGGATTGGTAGCAGCTCGCTTCACAGAAGGGAACAGGTCAACAGCATGCCAAGGTTACAGGGATCCCAAATGCAAATTTAAAAATCCAGGGCCCGATCACTATCACACTAGCGTAATGGGAATGATTTAAAAGTCTGTTGTAATATAAGGGTTCAAACATTCACATGGGAGTCACCAAAGGGGCCCAGAAAGAAAGCAGGAAACCATCAAAGGAGTTCCTCCTCCTATAAAATTCCTCATTGCTTCAAAATAAATGCAACACCCCTTCCTCAGAGGCTGCAATTAAATTGTATTAACTCTTCAGGAACTGAAAAAGAGAGTGAGGGAGTTTCAGCAAAAAGCACAGTTATGAAACTTACTGGTGGATAACCCTGACATTGTACAAATGCAAAGTAGACACGCATTGCTGCAGACTTCCATAAATACATTTGGAATAATGCATATACTTTCCTCTTTAAAAATCCTCCATCTAGCAATAATGGTTTCCACAGATGCTGCATATCCGTCACTACTAGTTTATTATGCATGCAGGCAACACGCAGGGCACTTTTCAATATTCCAGGGGGAGGGGGGGAGACAGACATTCCTTGTCTCTCAATTCAAGGGCAGAAAGCAAGTGGGCAAAGGGTGGGAGAGGAACTATTTCTATGCAAGTCAACTAGTACAAGTGTAGGAAGCAAAGGAGCAGAGGGCATATAAAAGAGTTTAAATGGGGACAGGCAGGAATCTTGGGGATGAAGAGAGAAACTTTTACTGAGGAACTATCCAGTCTGAATGTTCGCTTCCAGCCTTTGTGGTCACAGAAAGATTCTTTACAAATATGAAATGATTCAGGAATCAAAACTCGGGAACTCACTTTTTCCAGTTCTCTGCTCAGACCACTCAACCATGCCTCATTAGTAAGGAAATAAATACCTCATTAAAAATAAGATGTCACGAACCCCTGAAAGGCCGTCTTTATTTTGTAGTATCAACTTGAACTTTTAGGACACAATCCAAAATCCACTGCTGTGGTACTCTGGCAGCACTTACCTCCTGTCCTGTAGCTACATCCATTGCCGTGTAAACTGTACCTGAGGCTCTAAACAAAAGACAGAAAAGAAAGAAACACTTATTAGCGCCTCATAGCAAGACTGAGAGCTTAACACATGCCCCTTCCCAGTTGTCGCTTTGAAGTGCTCTCAGTCCCATTCCTTTTCATGCAATAATTCCAGTGGTAAATATCATCTGAAATATTTCTGGGCCGAGACTGCTGTTGGAGCAGAAGCCAGAGAATTTATGGGGAACAAAGCTCCTAATACGGGACACTATGGTCATCCAAACCCTTGCTGCTAAACCAGCAACGTAGCACAGCTTGTAGGACCATGAGTTGATCCCATCTAAACTGGCATGACTGCACTGCCCTGGCTTGCAGACTGCCCAACATGATTACTGAGCAGATAGGATCAGCTAAAGTAAATAAATGTGGCATTTGTAGTAAAGGAAACGGGAGTTTGAGCCTCAGCACGTGGAGCTGACAGCAGATATCTCGGTGATTTGCACTGATTTGCCTCACTACAGCCTCTCTGCCAACCCCTATTTTCCCCCTACCCTGCTAAGAGGGGCACGACACCCGTATCGAGGAGAGTTAATTCAGAAAGAAAATCTGTAATTTGAAGATTGTCTTGTACGCTGAAAATAAGCAGTTCCTTCCCTGCTTGCAGCTATATTTAGCAACCTGATCATCTAATGACATATTTTCTTACATTAAAACAAAATCACACAAAAAACCCAGTCCCTGTGACTCAAGACTTTGCCAGGAAAGGGAGAAGAGCTGGGGAGTGGTGGTGTAGAACCCACCGAAACAACCAAAACCCCACAAAAAATACAAAAGAAAAAGAAAACAAAAACCCAACCAAACAAAATAAACTCTCCAAAGCATCACCAACAGCTTTTCCAGCAAACTAACTTAGCCTGGTTTCAGCGCTTCCTTCTTAGCGTAAGGAAAGGTATAGGACAGAGAAGGAGCATATACTAACCCTTGTCCAATCTTCTCAAAACATGTGTACTTCTTTTTTGGATCGCCCACACTCACAATACTTCCTACAAAAAAACAGACCAAGAGGGTTTTATAAGTACTTTTTCGTACAGCTATAAGAAACAACTGTACTTTAAGAGCAGCCCCATGGCCACAGCGGGCTCTGCCCAGTCTCGTGAACCACTTGACAGAAATCCAGAGGCACAGGAACACCAAGGAAGTCCTCAGTTATTTACACATACCCCAGCTGTGGCATTCCCTTCTTACAGGTATTTCCCCTCAGAAATGGTGGAACACAGACATTAAGCACGTTTAATCTTCACTAGCAGCTGGTGACTGCACACTGATAGGCACAGGGTGGATATACATAGACCTCATGCATGTAAATACAATTATTTGCTGGAAACCTGCAACTTAAAGTCACCCCCAGCTTCAACACACTGGATGATCTAAGATGCCCCTGCACTGCAACATCCTCTGAATTTAGAGGCCAGGGCCTCATTCATCTTAGAGACAACACTCTGTTGCAAGTCTAGCCAAAGATTTCCCTACACCACGACGATTTCTGGCAGAACAAAAGTAATTTACGATGTTTCCGTATCAGCAGGACTGTAGCCATTACTGACCCAATGACTGGGTTGCAAGACTCAGGGGGGAAGCTGGAGAGACCCTTCAGAGCCAAATCTCCCCTGGCCTGGCCTGGGCAATGCTCAGCTGCTCTTCTAGGAACCCAACAGTCAGTGCAGGTTTTAGCAGCAGTTGCCACGCGACTGCAGCATTGCTCTGGTTTTGGAGAGCAACCTGGGGCAATCTCAGCTCATTCTCCCCTAATGTGGCTGTTCAGCCAGAAGAAAGCATATTACTGCATCCCTCGGAGGGAAGAGCACTTTGCCTGGTGTTCTGCAACATCCCTCGGAGGGAAGAGCACTTTGCCTGGTGTTCTGCAACACGGGGCAGCGAGGGGCTGCTTAGGCTCAAGGCGGATTTGGTATCCATGAGGAACACAGTGTTTTCTGTACGAGGGGAAGGAGCTCTCAGCACAAGGGCGGGCGGTTGGCAGGCTGCATAGATGAGCTGGAGTCCTCCAAATTGTATGGCAGGTTGCCACGGGGTAAAACGGAGAAGCTGACAAAAGGAACATCACTGAAACGCAACGCTCCCTCCAAACGTTAACTGATATTCATAACACCCGAATAGCAAGCGGGAATCGCACCCTTTTTAGGCTGGAGAAATCGGAGCCAACAATTCCTAGAGCTCAGCTGGGAGCAAGTCTCCTCTCTGACAGCACCAGGGTGGCTAATAGGATCAAGGGATGCAGAGCTGCATCTGAGTTGGTGTTTGCAAGTCACTCGAGCTGCCAACATATGGTGCTGCTTTCACAGGGGTCTAGGGCTGAGCCTAAACAGATGTATATTGGCAAAGAAACTGCTCATGGCCATTAGGCCAAGAAATCCAGTAGCAAGCAGAGTAAGAGGCGGCTATTTTCAGATTCCACTGGAGAGCAGCCAAACCCACAGGGTTTAGGGCAGACGGAGGTAAAGGAAGGGAATACGGTCCATGTTTGGAGAGGAGGGCGGGACGAGAAATCTGACTATATAAGCCTCACTGTACAATTACAGAAACAGTGCTGTCAGCCCCGAGGACAAGCATTCCTGAGCAAACGTTCATAAACTTTCCCTCAAAGCCTAGCGCAGGCTACAAGTTCAGACGGCGAGATAGGCAAACGTTTCCCCATGGCAGTGACAGAACAGTGCTGCGGTGACAAGAGGCAGTGGCCAATCTTGCCCTGTTTAATACTCTCATCTGTAAAATGGGGTGAAGTTTCCTACCTCCCAAAAATCCAGGCGAGGATTCATTAATGTTTGCACCAATGCTGTGTCAATGCTAAGAGGTGGAGATTAATCAACTTCCTTTTAACCTTTGTACGTCTTCAGTATATGTAAATATATACATGCTTTAAGATTTTAGTCATCTTATTCACGTGTCAAACCAAAACATGAAAGGGTTGCATGTCTTTGCACAAGTACAACTCCATTGCCGTCAGTGGAAAAAGATCAGTTTACAACAGGATTAAACTTCGTCGCATATTTCTATCTAGCCCACATCTAGAAGCTGACACCTAACCGTGGCCACTGAACTTCATACACCCGTACGTATATTGATAACGAAACCCCTCAATGCTAAAGAATCAGTTCAGCACTGAACACTACTTGCTGGAGCAAGCAAGGTGTCAGAAGGCACATCTGCCACCTGACACTCCTCAGAGTGGCACTTCCATTTCTCTCCATTATAGAAGTGAGTGTGTTTGTATTAGAATAGCACCTTTTTCCTGCCACAGTCCTTGCTTGCCTTACCTGGTCACAAAAATGGCTTGAATCCTTAATGATACAAAGGTCCTGCTAATTAAGTGAGTGAAATTGCTGTTTTGAAACAATGGGTATGAGTTTTCCAATAGCAAGCAGTTCCAGTTAACATGCCATCAATTCAATTTAGGCTTTATTCAGAGTAATGAGGCGCCCAGATGCCATTTTAATTTTTTTTTAAGTTATACCCTCAGATTAAATTTTCCTTCATCTGCCTACTAAACTTTGCTACATAAAATACTGACCTTTAGGGGTATACCCTCAACCAAGGAGACCAACCTGACCATAGGGGTGCTAATACAATTTACATCAACTAACAAGCAAGGTATGTATGTAATTAATACAGGATTAGTAGTTCTAAGAATTAGAAATGCTCTACCCTAATAAAAACTGGCCCAGACTGAGGATAACAATCAGCTGCACAGAAGAGCTGGTTCAGCTGTTGGATATGCCACAGCACAATCCAACAATACCAGGCAGCAGAGCAGCACTTTAGAAGACCCATGAACTGAAGGTAGGGACTGTTAAAGACACTAGGACACAACAGAGAGACATGTTTCTCAGAAATAACTACTAATTTGGGTACCCACGCAATGTCAGGGCACTTAAAAATAACGAAGTCACTTTACATCATGGTATCGTGAAAGGTGAACTTGGGGATGCATTAATTTTCTCTCCATGTTTTAGAGACAGTAGGAAGCTCTGCTCACCTTACATCTAACATTTCAATATAATCATCCACACTCCAGAGCTACAGAATATCAAGATGTGGAACAATCTCAGACTTCATAGTTAAGTAGCTGTTACTTATTCAGTGCTTGTTTTGCAGAGCCTGAGGATCTGTAACTCCCCAGGGACTTCAGTTGGCATCACAGGTGCTCAGCTTACATTTATGCTCCCCCCTTACATCTGCCCCCAATTCTGGCACACAGTCACAATGCAATGACTTCAGTAAGGGATCTCAAAATGGGAATGTCAAAACATTTCAGCTTATTAAGGTTTTGAAAAATGAACACAGCAGGACCAAGAATTAATTTTTTTTTTTTAAAGAAAAGGACATACTTAATTTTTCCAAGATCTCTTCATCTGACATTTTTGGCTTTTTCTTTTGTTTCTCCGCGTTCCTGACCAGCATGTCAGGCACTGTTGTGCTGTTATCCGAGGGAGAAGAAATAGGAGAGGTCGCCACATCTCTGGTAGGAGGAGGAAGGGGGTCTATCACAGAGCGGGTGTATATCTAATTTTGTTGAGAAAAACATACATATTAATACAAATCAGATGAAGACTTAAACACTTCTATTTGTCTTGTTATTGTTCTTGTTGTTGTCGGGGATGCATTTCTATAGCTACTTTGTTAACAGGTAATGTCACTAAGCAAGGACTCTCCCCCACACACAGCTAGGCAGGTGACAATACAAAGGTGCTCTGCCAGAAGGAATGGCTCCCACCTCCTCCCTCCTGCTCCCAAGAAGGGCTCAGCACCACGCCATGCAGCGTGGATGAGGAGCCACAGTCAAGACTTGACCGTGACTGCAGCGGCAGGGGCTGAAGGAAGTATTTCTGCTCACAGATTTTGTGTGTTCAGGTCGTGGAGCTATCACAGGGGGTGGAGCTGCATCATCTTCATCATCTTCATCTTCAGACACCGAGGGCACTGCAGGGGTCTCGGAGACAGCCTTCACATTCTGCATGTGGTTACACAAATAGGAAAAATAAAAACCCAATCGCTTCTTATAAACCAAATCACAAAACACTGGATTAAGCTCCTAACAGAGACCGCATTGAAGCAAGTGCAGAAAAATAATAATCAGAACAGACTGGCAAGTTACAATATCTGAAAAATTTGAACTCCAAAGATCCTGAGCCTTTGTGGGAAATGGAGGGGCAGTCCAGCACTACCTGATATAACTGTTCAGACAGAGCTTGCCATCTGCCTGTGTGATGGCAATCCTCTTCCCAAGGACTTCAGATTCTCTCACTGCCTTCCCAACACCCACATGGCAGACCCAGCAATTCTGGGAACAACATCTGGGTTTGGAAGTATCTGTCCCTATTTATGTTGCCTCTTCTGTTTTGCTGCTTGCTTCAAACCCCGATCATGCAGATTGGAGATTTCAGTCTTCAAATGTTTTAATTTGCATCAAAATCTTAATGTTTTCTCTAGAAGCTGGGAGGTCAAGTTAACAATATTGTTAACAAGTTAACAATAACTTTGGTATTGTGACTGAGAACTAAGTAATGATGATTTTGGAAGCAGAATCTGGTAAAATCTTTTCAAATCCCCTTTAAAATTTCTTTCTAAAAGAAAATTTTATGAAAAATAGGAACAATTATTTTAAAAAAAAAAAGTGGTTAAAAAAATTATCTGGCATTTTTTGCAATACTTTGATTAGAAATGAAAGTCACTTTTAACCTTTTAAATTTGAAACTGGATTTGAAGTTTCCAGTTTTGAACTGGATTTTTGCAAGTCCAGAAGAGGGCCACAAAAATGCTCCGAGGGCTGGAGCACCTCTGCTCCGAGGCCAGGCTGAGAGAGTTGGGGCTGTTCAGCCTGGAGAAGAGAAGGCTGCGGGGAGACCTTAGTGTGGCCTTGCAGTGCTTCAAGGGGGTCTCTAGGAAAGATGGGGACAGGCTTTTTAGCAAGGCCTGTGGTGACAGGACAAGGGGTGATGGTTTTAAACTAAAGGAGGGCAGATTTAGGCTGGATAGAAGGAAGAAATGTTTTACACTGAGGGTGGTGAAGCACTGGCACAGGTTGCCCAGAGAGGTGGTGGAGGCCCCATCCCTGGAAACACTCCAGGTCAGGTTGGACGGGGCTGTGAGCAACCTGATGTGGTTAAAGATGTCCCTGCTCACTGCAGGGGGGTTGGACTGGATGGCCTCTAAAGGTCCCTTCCAACCCAAAGCATTCTGTGATTCTAAGTTCATGGCATCCTTTACACTATAAATATTTCAAAATAAACTTGGCAAGATCCTCAACCCACTAGACCAGTTCTGCTTGTGCATTATCAGTTCCCTAAGAGTGGCAGGGGAAAAAGTATTAAAACAAAGTTCTCTCTGAAAGAGGGGGAAAACAACGTAGTAGTTCACTGAACCTGAAATACTTGAAGTCCTGACATATCCTGACGTATAATTGCTAAAGTGCTCTTGACATAACACAAAAGCTTAGCCTGCTAAAAGCAACAAGAAAAACCACCTATGTACTGGGAATTTCCTGAATATCCCCAAAATTAAAGGTTACTCAGCGTCTTCCAAAAACATCATGCTATCTCAGTAGACTGGTAACTACTGCTTTTTTCAGGATTTACTTTAAAATCCATCAGCCTCAGATATTTTAAACTCCTGAGGACTGATGTACAATGACATGTAATAATGACCAACGGCAGAAACATTCTCCTTTTCTTTTCACAGAGTCCTAAACGGTCAGATCTGAACACGCTGCCTCCAGAAGGGAGCAGAACAAGCCAACTCTAGATAATGGCATGGCAGTGAGAAAACAAGAGATGAGGGAATTGTGGGTTTTTATGAATCATCTTAAATTGAAAGTTTTGTTTCTTCCATCTCATGTGCACATACAGAAACATACCGTGTCTCCTAACAAAGCAAACAGGAGTGGTGCCTGCCCTGGTACGGACAGAGTAAAGGTCAAGCAGAGGGGAGGAGAACCTTTTATTTCCTTTTCTGCTGGAGATTGGTTTGGTTAATCAACACTAATCAACATTAGTTTTGGTCAATCAGAGCTTGGAGGTTAGTATTTAAACTTTGTTATATCACAGATGTTTATAGAGGCATATAAAACCTGAAAGCGGAGCGGTTATCAAGTTCTAGGCACAGGAACAGCTTGACTTCTATGAAAACAGAACTATTTCTATTCATTAGTTCACTAATTCACTATTCACTAATAAAAGCTACTTCTGCCTACTTGATTCTCCCCCAGCTGAAATAAAAAAGTGAAAGGAGCATGCCTGTTTTTATAAACATGTATTCACTATACAAATATATATAGTTCAGATTTTAAAACACTAAGGAAACTCAAACTTTACGTGTAGTTAACTACTCCATGCAAGTTTTTAAATCCCCGCACTCGATACAGAATGTGACTATAAGGCTTACCAATGTATTTGATGAATTGTAATCCTCCGTTGATTTATCTGAAAGAGACAGATAGTAATGCCGTTATAAATGAGTTGTAAACGCAGCAGCAGTGGGAGGAGGAGAAAGGGACAAGCTCCCTTCGGAATCGGTAGGAAAAAAGGCTGCTCCCAAACCTAGGCGTTACCTTCAGCTCCCCAGAACAAGCTGACAGCCGGTAGATAGGGGAACAGAGGTTAAAAAATTCTGCAGATAAATGCATGGGCCCCAAATCCCTGCTGCAGAAGGGTGGAATTTCCCAGAGCAACACCTGAGTGAATACTGTCCTCCATTCATTTACACAAAATATTTTCAATGGGCTAAATCACCAGCAGAGGCACTGTAGCTTGCCCAAGACCTGCAAGATGTTCAGTGTCAGCCACCTAAACTTCCTGGAACAGTGACAGAGGACCCCACGAGTCATCTGGTGGGCTTCTTACTGACTATCCAGGCGCATATGGAGAAGATTTGTGCTCCCTGCCTGGAGCCTTCTTAATTAATACCAGTTCTGGTGACATGGCTCTATCCTCTTAAAAAGAGCCAAAGCAGGGATTAATATTTAGAAAGGGAAGGAGTTATAGTTGAAAGAAAAAAGGAGTGGTGGTTGCATGAGTCCTCCACTGGGCAGGTAATCCATACAAAGAAGGCACAAAACCTTGGCAGCTTTGATTGTTAGAGGAATCCAGCCAGCAGTTATCAAGCATCTAGCAGCTGAGGTATATTCCTCCATCACGGCACACGGGAGCAGAGACCCTCACCCCAAGCATGCACGAAGCAACATCCACACCCACGCTGGAAACTGAAACTGGTGCAAAATTTAGCTGCCTGTTTTCTCCAGGGATTTTCATCACTGGGAACCCAACACCAACCCTCTGGGATTTGCCTTCCAGATGCTGGCTGTAAGCTTTAGAAAACCTATGTGGTTTTGGGATTTAGTCAGTTGACTGACCTCCTCTTTCGCAGCTATGCTGGGCATCAGGATTAACAGAACAGCATTTCAAAGGAAGCGGGGTGCTTGAGCAGCCAGAGAATCTCATTCACACTTTCCTTGAAAAGACAGACCTACTTGTTGATTAAACGAAAGAAACCCATATGCAGTGACTAATGGAAAGCTGGACAAAGCAGCTGTACAAGACGATCACCAGGTACCTGTAAAACTCATGTACTTCTGGCTGTTGGAGGTCTTCTTTGAGTTGTAAAACTCCAACACATCCAGCACTGCCTGGGGGTTCTTCTTCTGCTCCGACTTGGTGATGTTGGAAGTCTGCAGTAAACGCGCCCATTGCTCCGGCATTCCCTGTGGGGAGATGCACCTCATTAGCTCACAGTCAGCCTAACGTGGTTCACAGCACACACACCCGCCGCCGCAGTTCTGCCACAGTTTCTGGGGTTACCGAGTGCTGTGAGGGGAAATAGGGAGAAAAGAGGAAAGGAAAGGAAAAGAGGTGGTGGATCGATACCTTCCTAGCCACTGTCTGTGTTACAAGTCACACGTTCCTTACATAGACATGCAAATGCCACTCTGCTCACAGGGCTCTGGGTGAGTCCTAGGTCCTTTGAAGACCAAATCTCAAAAGACAGAAAGGAGCAGACCCAAATGCTGCAGTTCAGCAAGAGCCTCAAGGAAAAAAAAAAAAAACCTTTATGCACAGATATACACATATTTACATATATCCAAGAAAGACTATAGAAGTATCATACACTGTATAGCATCTAGGACAATGAACATGCAACATTCACTTGGGTCTTCTTGTAGCACTAGAGTTCTTTGATAATAGTGGTTTGGTGCCTGTTATAACCAGAGCTGGAAAAGCAGATATGTTATCCTCACATATGAAGCTCAGAATTTTCATTACAGGGACATCATTTCAGCCAGAAAATAAATACATCTGGAGTACAACCTGACTTGTGCCTTTCACCACCAGCAAGAATAACAGTTTGTATAGACGAAGTGGCAAGTGACTGGGATCCTTTATCAATAAAGTTACCCTCCCTGTTCAAAAGGATGGCTGGATACACCACTCAGGTAATGCCCTACTGGTACATCCAGGTTAACTTGGGCAAGTCTAGAGGCTGACATGCAAAACACAACTACACAACTGTACATGCAATTCAGGCTAGGAGAGCAAAGTCCCTGAAAAAGAAGCATAAAGACAGCTAAAACCAGCTTGCTCGCAAACAACTTCTACTGTTATTAAATACTATCTCATAATCAAATTAAAAAGAATAATATGATGAAATACAACTCTGTCTTCCTAGTATTTTGCATGTCAATCAAAAAAATGCATAAAAGCTTCTGCCATTTAGCCTTAGGACAGCACATACGCATTCTGTCATAAATAGTTACGCACAGTTGTGTCTCCCCTAAAGGGGAACTCTCACAGCCCCACTTGGCGGACACAGACTATGCTGTAGATCTAATACAGCTCTAGAAGAGGAGGGGAGTGGAAGGAAGGAGAGATATACCATGTTTTGCTGTCCACACCAGCCAAAAAAACAGGAAAGGAAAGGTTTGCTGGCAGCCTGGGCTCCTGGGATGTGCCAAGTTTGACAAACAGTCTCTCAGCGGGAATTAGTGGGTAACCTCTGCAGATGTGTTTCAAAGGAGATCAAACTAGATGATGGTAATAGCCTTTCCAGCATTACTATATAAAAGATTAATGGGTCCTGGCTCCTCCTAGCAATAAGCCAAACCACATAGTTCTCTTTTCCTCCAGATTCACTTACTGTGAATTCTCCCGTGACTGCATCAAACCCCACGTGAATCGTGTGTTCAAAATCTGAAGGGAGGGAGATCTCCGGCCGCTCTTTCTCTTTCTTTTTATTGGCTGGAAGAGACAACAACAACAACAAAATCCATAAATCCATCAAGAAATAAAATCTCCCCAACAGCTTCCAATTTACCTACCCAACCACACCCCTCTTTTGCTAGTTATAGGATTTCGATCTGGGGCAGACAAACAGCAAGTTTAAAAACTTTGTTGCCTCACTTAAGAGCAGCCACAGTGAGTTGACAACAAAAATCAAAGTCCTGTAACACAGGACAAGTGTAAGACAAGGAAACTGATATTTTGGGTATGTCAACTGGTAGCACAAGAGCTATTTACCTAAAATATTCACTCAAACTTATACAGGTCAGAGTCAAAAGCACTACAGTGGCACTAAGTTGGAGCCATGCAGTTTTGAACACATTTTTTTATTCATTGTTTTAAGCAACTTTTAAAAAAACATTATGTGCTGTTAAATATACATTCACTTCTCATATTTAGACAGGGACAAAACTAACTACAAATACTGCTTATAAATTGCTTCCTTCATCCTATGTCCTCAAAATAGAGTTTATGAAGAAAACCAAATATAACGTGTGCTTCTGCTACAAAATCTTATATAAGCAAAAACATTTCTATTTTCCTGCTCACAAAATGAACTAAATGTGGTTTTAATAACAAGCTTTGAAAACACAGAGCAAGAGGGCAGAATCTGGCAGGTGAAGAGCAGAAGTCATGAAGAAACAGGAAAGGAAATAAATCAAAGCAGATGCACCCTGCAAATTTTCAAGTCAAGAAAATTTCTTTGAACAAGATTATCATTATGCTTTGGATTCAGTTCATCCATATGCACGACGTATTAAGGACTCCACCTTCCTTTTAATATTTACTGTATTCAAGAAATTAAGATCAGTTTAAGGAAGAACCACGTTCTACTTGGATTTGCTGCTGCTTGCGGTTATAAAATAAGCAGATCCAGAAGGTGACTAAACCACTTCTGTTTCCCAGCTCCTACCTTTTGTATCTAAAGCCAAATAGAATTTGTTTCGTGGCTGACATTCCCCAGTGCATTTTTGGCAACATGAATGCCAAACCCTAAGTATTTCAGAAACCCATGAGGTTAATGCTCAATATTGCTATTATTTAAGACACTGCTGGTGGTTAGCTGGGTAGAGATGGTCAGAGCTTGCCCCAAAGGGCTGAATCCTGTTTCCTTCAGTGCCAGCTCTGGCACTGTTCTCTGCGTCGTTACAGAGTTACTGTTGCACAGAGTAATTTTGGAGAAAAAAAAGGATCAGATGCTCCATTTGGGACATGAAGATGGAACAGATTGTTTTCGATCCCTCTTTCAAACAAAGGGGATGGGGGAAGCTGAATCGCAAAAGAGTGACAGAGTTGCCAAGGGGAAGGAGGAGAGAAAGCTGCCATGCTGGAGGAGCCATCACAGAGGGGGCAGCTAGAAGGAGACAGAAGCAGCTGCTGGTTAGCAGATGGTGAGCATCTGCAGCACGGAGGGCTGCCAAATAAGGAACAAGCAGCTGCATCCAGCAGGTATACAGAAAAAGCTGCAAGGGTTAGCGGTGGATGGAAAGCAAGAGGAAAAACGATGCAGGGAGAGCCATCAGAGGCACCATATTCAATAGGCCTGTCTACAGGATCAGCCCATTTCTCCAAGCCAAAGAGAAGGGTGTCAGCTCAGCCTAGAAGCCTATCACTCAGGTGATGAAGAAGAGGGCACCTGCACTAGCACCACTACGCAGGAGTCCTGCACAGGCGATGCACACCCACATATGGTCCAGGACGACCGCCACAGTAGATTTGAACGTATCCCTAAGAAAGCTAAAGGGTATTAAGTTGCTATCCAGAAGTCAATACACTTAAGTGTTTTTTTTTTTTTAATTCTACATTCAGACAGCCTGAGCTCCCTGCCACACAGCCAAGTCCCAACAACCTTCTCTGCAACCAACTGTTCCAGTATCCATTCAAGCAGCAAACTGAGATGACTGCTGACTGCTAACTTATCCAAAGCAGGAGATGATGGCCTGAACGAGCCTCAGCTACACAGAGCAGTAAAAACAGTTCTGGAGGGATTGATTAAATAACGTAATGGCCTCTGTCACATCAACACTCCAGCTCTCTGTTCACGTTCAACATATAGGTGGAGAGTTTCAGTATGGCTACACTGCAATACAGAAACAGGAAGAGATTTTTCTGAATTTATGGCTCATGTTTTTTTAATACCACCGAAGCAGTTCACGTTCTCCCAATTATCTTAGTTGCCTGCAATCATTTCCTACAGCTTCTGAGCCCTTTGCATTTTCCCTAACTCTCAACAACTCTTTGGGGCAGCTACCACAAACTCACACTAAAATCACTTTGCCTTTGCAATAACGTTACAGCAGGTGAAACCATTAATTGCTCTGTACACTTTTTTAAAATCTGTCTGCCTGCCACACTCAGGGTTTTATAGTGCCCAGACTGAATTCACCTTCATGTGAACGCACGTGAAGCTGGCACATGAATTCAGAGATTTTCCTCCAGCAGTCTCAGAGGACAATGGACTTCAGAAGCTTTTGATCCAAAATCTGACAGATCTAAAAGCCTGAACATATTAAACCATTAATAACATAATTGCTTTTTGTAACATATTTATGTCATATCAGGAGGTATAAGACAAAAAGAATTAGAGACGGGCACTCCTAATCTTGCTAAACACTTAATCCCCCTCTACAGAGATTATATTATCCTTGCAATGAGTCAAAAAGCCTTGGAGAATCTTAAATAAAAAAGATAAATATGAGAGAAATCATATATTTGATTAAGAAGGCCTACCAACCACCAAGTGTTTTATTGCCACAAACGCCTTACCACCTACTCATTCAAAACCTCACACATTTGATGCTGTTACAAGAGCCACCCATGAAGTTTCCTCTGGCAACTTGAGCTGCAACTAGGAAGCATGATGTCCCACCGTGAAGTAAGCCCATGAGCCCATCCTGAAGTATTCTGAGGTGAGAAAGGTCTTTTCCACTGGTAAGGTTGAGTAAAGTGCTCCCCCGTCACCGTGGAAAGGGCTCCCGGGCACTGCAAACTGTCACCTTGTGGTTAAAACTCTGTGTGAAGCTGCAGCTGAGCTCAGCAAAGCTCAGAGGAGCTAAATGGGCCACATTCAAGCCAAATTCATACCCTCAACTAGGACAGTGATGAGCCCTGAGCCCAAGAAACTTCACAAATGCTGTTGAAAGCAACAAGTCACAGAAGGTCTGCATCCATTTGGCGAGGAGCCATCCAGTATTAAGCCAACAGGTTTTTTAAATACCAGTTTTGGGGTTTAGGCTGGGACAGAGGAAATCAGGACTATAAATTACATCCTAAATTTTGCAGGCAGAGCGTGACAGCTCCAGAGCGGCCTGTCAAGGGGACATAGCTCAATGGAAGTGTGCGAACATGTATGAGGCCCAGGATTTAAGCCCCATGTATCCTTTACACCATTGCTCTGTTCACACACAGGGGTAGCGCAATGGAAAAGACACTTTCCAAAGTGCCTTCAGCTAGAACTGCCCTTCTTGACCCAGTGACCTGTAAAAGATGCCCTCAAGATGCCCCCCCTTGTTGGCCTCCCCTCTGATCTGGGCCCACAAGTTCTCAACAGGTCTGTTGCCTGCTCCACAGCAGGACTCCACGTGTTTGAGCTGCACCTTTGCATAAAGCACAACCCCTTCACCATCTTTCCCACCCACTCTTTGTAAAGTGCCTGCTCCAGGACTGTTCCCTGCCCAGAGGAAAGAGCTACCACTTCTCTGAAGGGATTGACAGCATCAACTTCAGCAGCTCTCGGGCTACAGCATAAAAGCCCACGTCCATATTTGCTAGCAAAATTAACCGCCGAGCATTTCAGATCTTTGCAGGCTCTTTGCAACCCCAGCAGAGGTTAAGCACAAATCACTGGCTTCCCTGGGTAAGGATCACCTGGATTTGCCCAAAATTACACTCCTCTAACTGAATGGAAACCAACTCCCCATTTAGTTCAGCCAAACTAACAAACAACACCCAAGTTATTTCAGGCACAAACCAAAGATACCGTCTGAACACCTGGGAATTTCATTAATGTTTAAGCAGCAGGAGGCACTGGGAATTTAATTGTCATCATGAGATTAGAAGTTTTCATAAGATGAAAATCAATCAATCAATCTGAAGTGAAGGTGACAGTGTTAAAGGTACTTTTTTTGCTCGACAGGAATTAGAGGACAGAAGCAACCATTCTCATTTGGGCAGGTGTATCTCAACAGAAGGCTCTGCTGGGCTTGGCTAAACAAAAATCTCTCATGTCTCGAAGCATCTGCCATGTTGGCCAATCTTCAGTAAACGCAGGCATCTTCAAATCAGTGGCAGCCTGTCTGCTGATTTTACCTGAACCATTCACTTTTGCAGTTCTCCTTTAAAACCCAGTCCAAACTAGCATTTCAGGTCATATTTCTTTTACTCTCTTATAAATTTCAGGTGATTTCTTTGTTCTCTGCAACTGCTGAGTCTAGAGATTTAAAAAACCCCACTCCCTTAAGCAAGAAGACACAAAAATCCTGCAGCTCTTTAGGATTTATAATTACAATGGCAAGTTCTAACCGAGATCCAGCAAACTTTTAACATGGAGTTCATGGGTTTCTGGATTGCAGAATCAAAAATCCATGTTTGTAAAACAATCCAAAGTTGCTGAAGGTATCATATAATAATAACAATGAATGCTGCAATATTTTGTAGAAAATGAACCTAGATCTTGCTTATTTAAATTAGTGGAAGTATCACTCCAATTAGACTTCTCACTAACAAAAATTAAGGAGGCAGCCTCCCTCCTGAAGCCCAGGAAGTTGAAGATACCTAGGCTTGACTTTAGTTATCCAGTGTCCAGTTACCATTGCAATGCAGAATCTACAAAAAGATGATGTATTAGAAAGAGGAACTCCAAAAAAGTAGGTCAGATATAAAAAGAAACCAGCTCATATTAGGGGATGGAGATTTTTTTTTCCTTACATCACTTTAAAAACTTCTCTCTCTCTCATATTAATCTTTTGAAATATCCTGATCTTAAAATTAGAATTTCATGTACAGTTCACAGTTCCTATCTCCATTTCCACCTGTTACATTCCCTATAACAGGAGAAACTCCTTCAGTTCACAAGAAACGTGCAAGAATTTGCAGTAATGGATTATTCTTAACAGCAAGTAGACAATGCCTGACCCAAACGCTAGAACAGAGTAAGTGACCATGCAGTAACATATGACAGGCCTGGCAGGAGATGGCCTGTTAGTCATGCTTAACTCAAATTATCTGCTGCTTAAAACAACAAACAAGCACAAGATCTCACCCCGCTCCCCACCAAAGGAATTGCCAATGCCAGCTTTAAATGGCCAGCTTGTAAATCGTACAAAAATTTATGTTTTTCAAGACCATTAGGGACAAGTCAGGCTGGGAAGTGGCAGAGCTACTGCCAGTATTCAGGGACACTGTTCTCATCATTTGGGGGGGGGGGGGAGAGAGGGAGGGAAGGCACAAACCAGAGTAAGTGGGATGGATTAAATGTGGCAGAATTAATCATTAGAAAAAACAGATCTACAGCCAGCATCTTATGTACCCCAAAATGACCAAGACAGTTGTGCAGGAAACACATACTCAACATTTTCTAAAACCTAAACCATTACTAAGCATCAGGTGCCTAACGAAGGTCATTCAGAGCAACATTCAGATGGGATAAGAAGAGACAAAATACTGTACTTTTATCTCCTGGTAAAATAGATCGGTAAAATCGGTCCTTCCTTTTCTTTTCTTCTGGATTGGGAGGCAAAGGTTTTGAGCCATGGTTTAAAGTCCCAGCATCTTTGCTTCCCGATCCAATCATAGTGCTGGTATTTCTCATCGGAGGAGCAGGCGGTTTGTCTTCTGTTTCAACTCCATTGTTAGACATCTTCAGCTGGGGAGGCCGTTACTAGGAATGGGAAAAGAGAAAAGAAATAGAAAGAAATAAGGATTTCTTTCTTGTAAACTAGAATCGCACACTGTCAAATAAAACACAGGAAGGTATTTGCAGACTAGCCTGTAATCTCATAGCAACACAGACCAAGTGTCAGGGCAATAAATCCTACTCAAGCTCCAAATTTTTTCTGTTAACAAGGCTATGTTCAAGCATTTGAGTTATCGATCATCGTGAAAAGCCTGCTTCAGGATACAGCCAATTCTCAAGCAAACCATGGAGCAGAAGTGTAGGGTGGGGAGGCAGAGTAGTAAATAGGAGGTAGCAAAGAGCAGAGATGCCAGAGAGGAGCCAACAAGCTGCCGAGCCCATAAGACCTCTCAGATCCATGCTAGTCCCACTAAAAACTACGTCAAAATGCTTGTATCAGTCTCCAGCACAGCATGATGCAGAAAGACCGAAGTTTGCACTCAAAGAGTTTCCATGCAGCCGCTCAGGCTCCTTTGCAAAAAAAGCTGCTGAATGGTTCAGAGGCCGAGATGGCCGGGAAGCCGCAGAGCTGTGCCCACGCCATCTCAGACACAGCGCCGCAGCCCTTGCTGGTCCCAAGCCGGCCCTGGCCTTTCCGTGGTAGCAGCACGCTTCAGGCACAATTCAAACTGGCGGAAAGTTGACTGCATTTTGTTCTGTTGGAAGGGTCAGACAAAACTAGATCCCCAACACACACATAAATCCTTAAGTAAATAATCCCTGCTGTGCAGATTTAAAGACAGAAGCTTTGGAATAGGGTAATAGATTATTCTGCAACAACTAGCTTGTTCCACCCAAATGAGATCAGCATTACTCCAAACACAGCCTGGCTGCAGCGAGATCCTTCTGGAAACTGGAATTCATCTGCATTATGTTCTCAAAAGAAAGTTGGGAGTTAATTGCAGAAAAAAGACCAAAGCAGGAACGGTTTCTCTTTGGGTGGAAAAAGCAGTTCAACAGCTTTACGAATTTCACAAGCATTAAGGGAAGATGAGAATTCACAAGCATTAAGGGAAAATGATTCTTGCTCAGGGAGAATTATTGGGTAGCAGAAAGTCAAAAGCGGTTTGCTCTCCGCAAGTGAGAGGTCCAGTTGCAAAGCCAAGATCGCTGCTGGCTTCCAGAGAGCTGCTTTTCCATAGGCCTTACTCGGAGGAACCACGCTGGGTCACACTCCAAACAGATCCCACAACCACACGACAGTCCTACGACCACACAACACTGCCCTGCCAGTCTTCAAAGTCTTCTTTGGCCAAGCTACTGATGGCTCAGTGTTCACTGAAAAGGTTTGGACCCAGGGCACACAGCTCTCGCAGCTGCAGGGAGTTAAGAAAGGCAAATGCTGCCCGCAGAAGGCACTTTGCTGCAACACGTTAAGACTTTGCTGAAAGCAGCGGTTCCCTAGCTGTCACCTACCAAGCCTACCGCCTACCCTGGTCTGCAGCTCTACCTTCTCCTCCACTTATTTTGTTCCCGGTTTCTTCACGCTTGCTCCTAAACGGGAGGGCTGGCAGCATTGCACAGCCCGTAGGGCTTTGGACAAGCCTTTGCACACAGGGAACTTTGTAAGAGGTTTGACCCCAGCCCCGCTTCCTCCCAACACAAGTATGCAATGGAATTTTAAATGACAGACTAGCATTTGGGGTATTGATTTTAATGGTGGGACAGCTTTGGCCTTTCGGAGGGATGAGGAGAAATTAGCTGTGCATTTGTCTGGGTGTGTTGTGGCATGCGCCCTGTGCATCTCCCATCACCCATGCTTCAGCCTCATGCCATTCTCTAGTATACAACGGAGCAGAACTAAGTGACAGCTGGAGCGCCAGCCATGAAGTGGTGCAAACGACTACTCTCCCTGTCTAAGTGGTGGAAAAAAAGTCTAGACTAAAACCTAACTGGTAAATTTGGCAGCCACAGCCGCGCATATATCTTGTGCAGCATGAAGATACTGAGGCCTCACTGATGGGCTTTGCACGTCGCAGTGTCAGTGCCTGGTACTGAACTGGCACAACTAAAGCATTTGAAATGACATAAGCAGAAGTGCACATAAGAGCTGCATTCTTTGCATTGATGCTTATTTAACCATGAAAAAGCAAATTGCTGGGAGGGTGCTAGGAATATGCTGCAAATAGGGAAGCATGAGAAAAACGAATGTTAGCAGCTCCGTGCCTGCCAAACGGCCCTCCCTAGGAGCAGGCACCACATTTGCTGCTGTAACACCCTGGTTTATCCCTGCAGGGGTTTGAATAAAGGTGCATCCAAAGATTCCCCCACCGGCCAGACTTCCTGGAGCTGCAGGCATGGCTGAGATGGCAGGGGAGGCTGCCTCATTGCTGGGTCCCTCTCCCACCGAGCAGAGGTGAGTAAGTGAGAATCAGTGCTTGCTACCTGCTGTCAGAGGCACGGGACTAAGCAGGGGACAGAATAAATTTTACTGTATTGGGGAATGGATGCAACATCAGACCGAAGGGTGGTAGGAAGAGAATAGAGCAGCATGTGGCTCCACGCTGGAGAAAAAGAAGTGAGAAGAGGAAGAAAAAACCCCTCCCAGATTACAGGTAGAGGTTGGCCTAGTGCTGGGGGAAGGAAAAAGAACATAAGCAAAAAAAAAAAAAAAACAAGGACTATGAAAACAAGAAAAACCTCTGTATGTCAAGCATCCTCACTCAGCTCCACCAGTGCAAAACCCCGGGGACATCTGCTCAGTTTCTTCAATATAAGAGGGTTTTTCAAAATCCCTCAGTCAGAAAGGATAGAGCACAAGTGAATTACTGTTTTACTGCAGGGCTAGCAAAACAAGAGCTTGTACTGCCAGTGTATCTTACATTATTGCCTGAATGAGCAAGTAACTGCTGAGAAGTTACGTAGTTTAACAAACAATATTGTTTTACACCTATTTGCTAACTGCAACTTTCATGTGGGCAAAGCCTACAGTACACCCTCTCCTTTCTTCCCCATCGCTCAAGCTCCCAGACCTTTCTCCTCATCAAAGCGTTATGTTTGGAGTTACAAGAGCTATTTAATCTGTTTGGAGATGGGGGGGGAGAGCAAACCCTCAACCCACAAAATTGAGAGACTGGTTCTACAGAAGTCATCCCCTGTAATAGCACTATCCTAGAGGGCTCCCAAAAGCCTTTTCCCACTACATGTTTAAATGGAATACCAAAAACCTGCCTACATGAGCCCTCACACTCTAATGCAGACAGAGTCTATCCCCAAACTCAACATTGTTATACTTTCAACTTCTGTTGGCTTCAAAGTATGTGGATGAAACCCTGTCCTGACAGAATTACACCCACCTCTCCAGGGCTTTACAGCAGAGCTGAGAGCACGGAGCCATAAAGAGTGGTTACAGAGGGCAGCCATCTCCCTCACAGTAGCCTAGCTGACTGTGCAAATTCTCTTCTTCCTAAAATAATCTCCTGCCAATTCACATGTAAGCAGGCTTTAAACAACCCCCCTTGCGTAGGCCCTGCTCAAATTCAGAGCACCAGGCAATTGCTTCACCAGCCGGCATAACATCAGCGCTACGCCACTGAAGTGAGTCACTCTGCTCCACGCGATCCATCCTAACAGGAATGCAAAGTATCACCGGACCGAGTTATTTCCTTCTTCACACCAGCACGACTCTGCTTTGAGAAATTCATCTTATGTTTCCACGGTATGATTAAGGGAATAGGGAAAACAGTGAAACAGCACATGAACTTTTCAACTGGAGTGAGATGAGGGAATACGTTTTAGCTGCAGACACAATTCTCAACTACTATATATAATAAAATACCAACAGTCAAACCAAACCCACAGACACCACTAGGAAGGCATAGCCGTGATGTAGGACTATTGTTTCTGCAGCCGTTTGGGAGTACTGAAAGTTTGAGCTGTTTCAGAACACAGTACTTACGAAAAGTTTTATTACATACTGCAACCTGTGACTGCCATAAGTCAAGTTACGGTGGCCTTCAAATGCTCCCTGCCCCTCCCCATCAACTTTTGCAGCCCATTAGCTAAATTAGATTACCCCCAGCCTCAACAGAGTCGGACAGCAGACCTGACAAACCCTCCTTTCACACCCACAAAACACTTCTGCAGACAGGAAGGAGTGACAGACAACCACGCACAAGGAGAGAAGACACTCAGGAAACCACTTGGCAGTTCAAGACGGAGCAAGCAGAGGTACTGAACAGAAGACAGCACCCACAGGTGCCAACAGCGGCATCCGAGAGTTCAGAGTACACAGACGTGTGAAGATCCGTGCAGGTCTGCTGATCTGCGTTAAGTAGATGTAGACGGCTCAAAATCATGAGGTTTATGCCTGTAGCTTTCCTGTAATAAAGGCACAGGCTCCTGAGCCGTTCATCCAGCAGAGCGGGACCCCGACATATGTTGGAGCCTTCTAGCTAGGAGCCTTCTAGCACTACTGTGTGTAACGCGCACACACACAAAAGGAAAAAAAAANAAAAAAGAAAAAAAAAAAAAAAAAAAAAGAGAACAAAGATCTTCTCTTTATGTCATTTTTCCTTCTGGTAAACCACATCATTTCAAACCTGATGCTCCATGCTGAACTGTAAGTTTCTATCAAGCTGGTTGTGTTTTCTTTGCATTCCTTAGCAAGACAGGCAGATGACTGATTGCTAAAACAGAAAGCAATTAAAAAGTCAGAGGAGCTGAAACCTACGCTACAGTAGATGCCATAAAGATAACTATGTCCAATGCATACTAATTGCTGGAGTCAACACGAAAACTCATAAAAGAGCCATCTATAATTCATGCAGTCTGGCAAGACAGTAGCTGTAAGTTACTCACTACAACTTACAGAT
>VYZW01033039.1:29560-81710 GCA_013401315.1 Balaeniceps rex | reverse complement strand
AGAGATGCTCAGCTACTGTTTTTCCCTCTCTGCCTACTACCAGAAGGAAATCTCACATTTTTCCAAGATGCTATTTTTCTGTTGTTGCCAGGGTGAGGAACGGGTGTCTTACCCACAAAAAAGGCAGGTCTTGACCTTTAATTGAGTTGATCCTGATCAGAACAAGTGTTTTACCTCTGCACCAGTATCCCTGCACCCTTCCATGCCATGGCTGGGGATTGCTCATGCACACACACAGTTAAAATCTCCTTCTTCCTCTTTGCACCGTGCTATGGGAAGGAACAGGGGCCGTCCCCCGCTCCGTTCAAACACATTGCAAGCAGCAGATTTCCTCTCCGTGTGCCACGCTTTCCTCCAAATCCCAGCAGAAAATTAACGGCAGAGTTTACCAGCTGGGTTTCGACACAGGATTAAAAGACATTCGTTTTTTCCTTATTACTTTATATGGGACTCTGTCTCAAACACCATCTCACACTGAAGGAAAGGCACCCCACACATGTTCCACCTGAAAAAGAGGCAAGAGGTGTCCTTATCCTCCACCCGACAGCGGATGGGATCTGGGACACATGCTGTCACAGAAAAGGGCAGCAGCAATACACGTACCCTGAGGGAGGACAGACTGATTGTCACATTTAGAGGCGATAAAAAAAAAAAAAACAGTAACTGTAGCATCTAGCTGTCTCCCCAGCCAGTTACCGCACATCTGAGTGCTGTGCAAGTGTGCCAATTAAACAAAAAAAAAGGTCAAGGGCCATCAATGCATCAGCCCAGACCCAACATTTACATTTGAATTAAAAAAAAAAAAACACCCAGGTTTTCATAAAATTCTAATAAATAAAGAATTACAAAACAGCGGTGTTTGCTCACCTATCTTTAGAATTTATCCATTAGACCCCTGCAGGTGCTGCCAACACCTAGAGAGGCGGATGAAATCGCTAAATTAAATGAAACAATAACCAGTAAAGATACGTACACATTTAGAAGAGAATGTATCCACTGCTACAGCCAGAGCGGGTGGGTGTGAGGAGGGGCAAGGGAGACACGCTCCCATGGCAGATGGCCAACTACTGGTTGCAGTCTTGCTCCACTGCCAGCATTATTTCCATAGTGCTAGACATAAAGGATGACTGACCAGTTACAACTCCACACGAATGCTGGAGGACTCCATGGCTTGGAATTTTAAAAGCCAAAAAAGACTGGAGGCTCCTATTAAAAAAAGCCTTTAATTCAACCCCAACTGTTTGGGCTAAACGCAAGAGCTGCCGGGTGGGATTCCCCAGCCTGTATTTTTCAGGAAGACGCGGAACACCACCGCAGCGGGCACTGCTTCTGGGCAGGAGAGCTGCAAAATCCTCCTGGGCAGATATATGTGCTAACCCATCGTAGCACAGATATGCTTCTAAAGAAGAACAGACTAATTATAACTGCTCGATTCCTAGCAACAGAGCAGAGTTCTCCTTTCACTCAAGTTAAGGAAGCTTCTTTCTCTTTTGCTTTAAATAATCAAGGCCCAGCTTTTGCCAGCCTCCACGGTGTGGGCCCATGCATGGCCGCTGTGACAGTAACCCCGACACACACGGGGTTTCAGTAGCGCTGAGACAGGTCAAGCCCTTTCCACCAGATTAGGCTTGAATCCAAAACTGCACAGGCAACGCCAGCTTAAATTGCCGTGCTTCAACTTAGCGTTGGTTGTTTCACAAACAACTGGCAGTGTCAAACAATAACCGTTTCGTAGTCAATGCCAGCTATGCCCAAGTACCAGGAGCACACGATGAACTCTCCTTACTTGCGCTCCAGTTGGGTAGCTGAAGCTTTGAGAGCTGCAGAGACCTGCTCCAGCTGTTCCCATCCCCAGGCAGTAGCCTGCTCGTTTTGACCCAGTGCTTACCCCATTCTAACAGCGCTTTTAAGCGGCCCAAGAGAAATAAATTGCATCCATATTTAACAAAAAAAAAAAAAAAGGAAGAAAAAAAAAAAGAAAAAAAAGAAAATCCAAGCTGAGACAGAAGGAACCAAGAGTATTATTTTTAAAACTTCTCAGCCCACAAATCATCCTCCTTATTTCCTCATCTCCAGAAGTGCTGTCTCCCTCCCCCAGCTACATGCCTGAACAAGCAAGTTTGCTGTTGCAGATGTCAGGACAGGCTCCCTTTTCCAGCACGGTACAGAGCAGCCTTGGCTCTGGTTCCACTTTTGCTCACAGGAAGGCAGGGCTTCAACCACACAAGTCAAAGTAGTGACTGAAGTCAGAGCTTGCTAAGCAGGCTGGTAAAAATAAAGGTCTCTTATGTTAAAGCATACCCAAAGCCCATATAAGCAGGTTTCCTGGAGGAAATCTGTGTTCCAGAGGAAATGACTAGACGCAGCATAAAGAAAATATATTCACACACACGGTTAAACACACCCTCGCTACTGTCCACCTAAGTTACTTGGCTCCAGGTCCAAACTGCACATTAGCAGCAACAGCAACTGAAATCAGCCACATCTTTAATCATTTTTCCATTCAAAAGTTTCCAATCCAGAAGATGAACATAGAGCACAGGGCTCAGAATTAAGCCCCACTATCCCCTAACGTGAAATAACTCCCAGTACAACGTATTCACATTTTAAATACACATAGGTATTTACAAAAACGCAGCATGTATGTATGCACCTTGTTAAAAGCAGAGATGTGACATTTGCCATTTAGCAATGGGGTGGGGGTAAGAAGTATGTCAGAAAACTAGAACATTGTCAGGTCAAGCCAACAACACCCCACATGCACAGAGGACACCATAATGCAGCGGTTAGCAAAAAGCCTCAGTACGTAAATAGCGGAAAGTTTGCATTAACCTGTAAAAGGTGAGTTTTTCTGAGGAGAAGAGACACCAAGACACAGACCTGCAAAGAGGAAACCGATGTTCTTAAGAGCGAAACTCATCCAACTCCTTTCTCACTGGGAAACTAAAGAGCAAGAAGACAACACAAGCATCTTTAGCTGATGAAGCCGTCCAAGAGCCTCAATTAGACTGAGGGGGAAATGCCACAACAGTTCAGCGCTAATTGGAAATGCAAACACTTATCATCAGGGTAGCGCTGCTCCTGTGTATAGCTCCATTGTGTTCACTGCAGCTAATGACAGTAGGAAGCCCTGTGCTCCACAGTATTTATGTAACGACTGGCAAAGCTGTCGCGTTCCCTTAACTGCTAGCCAGGATTTTCATACTGGCAGTAGTTTTCAATTACAAGAAATCGCAAAGATTGCTTCAGTTTCACATGGCTTCGTTAAAGTTTTGGTTCTTCTTCAAAGCTGGGGAAAGAGGAAGAATGCATAATTCTCCCAAGACAGAATGAGCTCTGCATCAAACGTAAGCTTTTTGTAGACAAACTGAATTAAGAGACAAGGAAAACACAGTCAAATACCCAGAACTGAAAGAGCTAATTTAGCATCAGTAAAGACAAACAATTTGAGAACTGAAGGTAAATCTGCTTCAAGTTTGCAATGATTACTCCTTCCATTATGATATATGTAATGCTCTAAAAGCAGTTCATTTAAAAGGCAAAATGAAAAAGCCTAAGGTAGCTTAGGGTTTCCACCTCATTGAGCTTTCACAGTAGAGCCTCCTTTGCTGGTAGAGCATCAGCTCTGTGTTTATAATGATATGCCATCTAGCAAAACGCCCTATTGTATCTACTTTATAATCCCAGTACATACAGAAGTGAGCGTAGCGAGTATATTGTGGCAAGGTCTCACGTTCCTAGACTTCCTTACTTGTACCAAATGGACTGCAGAGCATTCACTCGTCCATTAAGAACCATCATCATTTAATTTAATGAACAGCAGTTTGTTTTTAGGAGGTTTTTACCATCAGGCCTTTTATCACATCATTTACTCGGATCCCAATCGTACTTACTGTATGTCAGTAGAGAAAAGAAAGCTCTATAGGACTGGTACAAAGGAGCTCCTGTTTCTGCAATATATTACGACACAACTCTGCATTAGCGCTCAGTTAAATAAAGCCCATGAGCCAAGTGAACTATTTTTACTCCATTGAATAAAAGGAATTACAGTAGCAGGCTCATTTTAAGGTACTATGTAATTAGGAGTAGGAGTTAATAACAGGACAGAAATAGTAGGCAAGGTTTTCCTCAACATCTTTGTGCAAGTCTTTCTGGAGCATGGATCATCTTTCCTGTGTTCTTGCTACAATTACCCAAGCAGCTTTAAGTAGGACACATGGATCTTTACTGCTACCTACTTAAAACTCATTCTTTCTCATGAAGCAGCATCGGCTGCAGCCACAAAACCCACTCCAGCAGAGACTGATCGAGCTCCTATGCGCAGCCCTGTCAGCATCTGCAGCAAGCTACTTGCTTCTTTCAATCCAATTCCCAGTGGACGAGCATCTACATCATAAAATTAGCAACAATACGAACTGCAAATTCAGCACAATTTGGATTTCACTGATGGATGGACTGCCAGTATGCATGTTTTATTCATCTCAAGACTGCTTTCTCAGGCTGGTTGCATCTCCCCTCTGTATTTAAAATGCTAAAAATCATTTTATGGTCACTCCTGAGCGGCTAAGAAGCTCTACAGACAGCGTTGTACCTTTTCTAAGTGCTAGCCAAAACTCACCAAATTTCCAAAATGAAGACAACAACCAAAGACTGATGTTCTAGGAAGCCATATGAGTCAAGGCATTTTGTTCAGTACAGTATTCCCCCCCACGGCTGTAAGTCACCTTGCTGAAGTCCCACAGCTACTTCCCGCTAAGGCCATCAGCATGTGAATTAGCCTCCCTGTGAGAGCACAGCATGCAGCAGATCAAGATGCAGAGTTTTCTGATCATCTTTCCTTAATTCTAATAATTAAGATTCAAGGACATTCACTACCAGCACACTCTCATAGAGGTTCCTTCTACCTACCCATAACCCTAAAGCTTCCTCAGTGTTCAGGCACTCAAACCAATTCTCATTTCAGCATCCACCCCAGGTTACCTGCCCACACTCCCTCTCTCTCTCCTATTGTAAATCCAAGGCAAGAGAGTGTAAAATGAGATATTTTAAATTCCATAGCTCGCACACTACAATTTCACCTCTCACCTTTACAGGAACAGCTCCATTTGCTGTAAAACTCAGATACAAACAGGGCAGTCAGTTTTGGAAACAGCAATTTCATACCCCACAAGAAATCTTGGCGTATCTTGGCATTGGTCCCCGAGCATACCCAGGAGGAATGCATGGGGCTGCACTTCCCAAACCGATTTTGCCCCATCCACTTTATGGCATTTACACCCTGCCTCGTGTAAGTGCTGCCTCCCCCTTTACTGAAGCTCACATTCGTACACCCACTGCGGCACAACTTGCACTAACTCCCCCTTTCCTGTTCTTACACTCCTTGCAGAGGGATGTGGTGAAGTGAAATATGCTGGCTGCAGGAAAGGAGATCCTGCAAACCAATCCAGAACAGAGAACGACCTGATGGCTTAAGTGAACTGTCTCCTTTGCAAGTATGAGGTTGCTCCTTCCACTCTTTCTTTCCAGTCGTTTCCTTTGGGGCGAGTTTTCCTCCATTCCTGGTTATTCTCGTACTGCTGGTATTTGCAGGTGCTGATTCACAGCCTCCCAAGATACGTATGTTTGGCTGCTTTTATTTTTAAGAAAAGTCACTTCAGGCTGGAAATAACTTGTTTTTCTGTGAACACTTTTCAGTGTATATCTGGTTTTATGTGAGGAGCTTAAACATTCTACTTTAACTAAAGCCTCTCTCTGTTGCTCTATTAAAATATTATAAAACAGACATCCAAATTTGTGGCCTGCCATTGTTCTAGGCCCCTTTCAGCTTTAAAAATGTAAGTTGGATTTGAGCCTTACGTATATTCTTTAAACTTCCAACATGGTTTGAATTTACGTCCCCATAGGTGAAACTTCCCCTGAGGGTTTCAATCCTAATACAATTAAAAATCTGCAAAAACCTAATGCTTTTGTTCTGACAAAGCTGAACAGAGATATCTCAAATAGAAGTGGACAAATCCCAAATCACGACTTTTTGAAATGGGCTCTCAAAAAGCAGCCCTGAGCAAATCAGCCCACAAGTCTGTCATTTTAATATCTTATGTTACCAGCAGACAGCTTCTGTCTTAGATCCGAGATGATGTACTGTCTCCAGCCCCTGCTCCGCCGGCTCCTAACCTTCTCTCCCCCACAGAGCATCTGTACTCTGGATATTTCCTGGGAGATTCATTAACTGCTCCTTCCTCAAAGGCTGTGATTATTGGCATTTTTCTCAGACTACATTTTTAAGTGTTTAAAAGACCTGTCAGGACAGAGAAAGAAATAAATACAGAAAAATATCAATTCATCATTCTCTCTGTCAAGACATCACGGGTAAAGAGAAGATCTAAGTTCCTAAGTTTTGGTTAATGCCTTTAAAGACTGTTTTCTACCTTGCATGCCTGTATATCATTTACATAGCATTTCACACTCTCTCTTAATGTCAGTGTCCTCAGAGGGAGAGGGTGAATTAGAATATTGGTAGCTCTAATTTAGGAGGCAATTAGACCAATAACAACAAGCCAGAGCTGAACGTATGCTCAAAACAATCTAGTTAGAATTCTATTTTAATTAAAATCAGTCAAATAATCCTATTACCCTGAGGATTGCTTTAGGCATGGTTCCAATCCAGCACATCTTTTTTTAATCTTTTAGTTCTGCACCCAGAAAGTGATTGAAAAAACACTGAAAACTACCAGAATGGTCCTTTCGGTACAAGTTCCTCTCCCAGTTGGAGAGCCCAGGAAGACAGAGAAACAAATGTTCCCATGTCAGTCAGTCACTTGCTAAGCCACTTAAAAAAATGAAAAGAAAAACAATAAAATAAAAGCAGCATACAACTCAGACCAATAAATACAATTTTCCTGTTCTTCACCCCACTACCTGCAAACATTGCCTCAAAGGGCACCTCATTTCCTCATATTTCCACCCTTTGCCTCCTTTGTCAAAAAGTAACATGCGTCTCTTCTACAGCTGCACAGTTTACGTGATTTTATTTTTTTAAAAAAAAAAAAAAAAAAGAGAGACACAGACAAGAAATGTTTCAAAAACCATCTTTCACTTCTGGATTTGCTCTCACATGCTCTGTGGGGCCCTGCTGCATAACAAACATTTTATCCATCGGAGACGGCAGCAGCCCAAGCCAGCAGAGCTGCCAGAGCCAGTTACCTGCCTGCGTCACCGAGCTGGCGTCCAAAGGAAGATAGCAGAAGGAACAGGGCAGAGGCAGAGTGCGTAGTACAGTAGAGAGTGTGCGTGTGTGTATATACGCATTACATAAATATACACATATACATAAATATACACACACGTGTGTGTGTGCACACACGTGTGTGTACATAACTTGCACCACCCAAGCAACTCGCCTATTTCGTTTACTCCTGGACAGTGAGTATGCATCATATAACCATTTATAAAACATAATTATCCTCAAGTGATATAAAGTACCAATAAAAAAAAAAAAGCTATAAAAAGTTATAAAGCACAATAGACAGCTCTGAATTCATATAATTTGGCATTATGCATTGCCTAGTTACTTCTGTAAGTATGCATACACTGGATCTTGTTTCTACTAACTGGAATCCATATTAATTTAAAAAATAAATAAGCCAACTCCCCAGAGGCATATAAACAAGGTTGTTGCCCAAATCCATGTTGGCCTTGTGCATACAGGTTATTCAGCCACTACCACTCACTACATTGAAATACACTTAGGAATTAAATGAGAAAAGAAAACGAAGACACTTCTTGAGCCCATTTCCTCTTCCAAGGCACTTGTGGGAGGGAGGGCCGAAAAGAGCCAAAAAGAGCTCAGAAAAGATTAACCTCGCAATCTCCCTTCAGGCTTGTGCTGAAGAAAGAAGAGATTCAAGGTCTTCCAATTCCAGAAATAGAAATCCTCCTCTGCAGAAGTTTTGTTCTACCAGGTCACCACACGGAAGACAGTGGTGGGTCCCCCGTTGTCTCCTTCACCACTCCTTATCCTGCTGAGCCCTCAGGTCTGCCAAACTCAAACTCCAAATGCCTCCGGCTTATTGGGAGGTGGAGAAGATGCCAACAGACATAACTAGTAAAGTACCCTGAACCACTTGGAATATCTTCACATTATCTATTTTTAGCATTTGAGTGTACAAGTCCAAGGAACTGGTGGGTAGAAGCAGGTTTTGCTCATCCTGGTATTTAGTAGTAAGACTAAACTTCAGCTGTGAAGCCCTCTTGCCTCCTTCACTGCCTGCATCCCTCAAAAACCATCAGGTAGGATGGTTTCAGTGTGTCAATAGTGCACATTATTATGATGAATTGGGAAGATTTTCCTTATTACAGGCTTTCCACAGCCTTAAACTTTGAGAAAGTTTGCCTGAAGAGACAAAAGCTCACTCCCTGCTGCTAGGACAGGGGGTAAATCCAGAGCAGTCACCATGAATATGTAGATGTGGTGGGCAAATGTTTCTTTTCCCCTCCCCACCCCCAAAAGAACAACAGCTAGAACAACTTTTAGACCTTTACACGCAAGGAGAAAATCATTACAAAGCAGCAAGGTCTTAGTTGAACCTGGCAAATTTTTACAGTACACAGTCAGAAAGCCAGAGTGACTTGGCTTCGCATGTACGCAGGATTAAGCATGGCCATCCAACACCGAACCGTGCCACAGTCCTGCAGGATCAGGGTCACGGCTGTGCTGCAGCTCGGTGGTCACTAGGGCCAAAGCCCATCTCACCTACACACACAAACCCAGTGCAGAATATAGCGGTGTGAGGCCACAGGACCTTGTGGCAAGAGCACGTCTGACTCATGCGGCCACGCGAGTACGAAGCTGACTGAAGAGGTAATATTTCGTTTGAACCTTTTCTGTATCATTAGTGCTTGCACTAATTACGATAGCCAACAGCAGCAGGGCTGAACAAAAGTGGCACAGCTGTCAACCGCATTCAAAGAGCCAAATCCTTAAGAGTTCATCGTTTTGGGGCCAGAACACAATCCATCCAGCAAGATACACGGGCTTGCAGCTTTTCTAGGGCAGAACGCTTCAGAGAGTAAGTACAGCTGACTCAGGCGTTAAAAAACTAAGCGCGTTTGCCCGTTTCTCAGGGGGATTTAAACAGCAGGTGAGTGGGGCTGGTCTGTGGGACATGACCCTTTTTTATTTCAGCTATTTAGATGCAAATTGTTCCCCCTTCCTCCCCCTCTCAACACCATCTGTTAGCCCAGAGGTTTAGACTGTGCCTAGGGTGTAGGTTTTGGGGGAGGGGCATATAGATAAAGCATTGAGAAAATTTCAGTTGATGCCCCTATTTCCTCTGGGGCACAGTTTAGAGGGGGGGAAAAAATATCACTGTGCGATACTATTAAACTACAATAGGATTTTTCTCTCATTCTACTGCACTTTCCTACCGACCCCATGGATTTCCTACCCTAGAAAGCATTCCTTGTCCAGCTTTTGGCCAACAAGCAACATTATATAGTGACGCTTACTGCAGGTTGCTATGGTGTTAGCATAGGGCATGAGCTGGTATTGCAGGAAGTATCAGAGATTTAAGGAATTAAAGTCTTAAATAATAATGATGAAGTCCTTCACTACAACGCGCAGTATTTAATGTTCTTTTAGTGCTAGAGAAGTTACCTCATCTCTGCTGTTCACTGGGGAAAAATCAGAGAATGTGCTTTCAAGAACTGTTGAGAGATTTGATTCATTAAACACTTGCATAGGGCTCTGGATTCTTCATAAAGGAAAGATTATGGGTGATGGCACAGAGTGGGAGGGGTGCCTGACAGACCAGATGGGTGTGCTACCACTCAGAGGGATACGGACAGGCTGGAGAATTGGGCCAACACCAAGCTTGTGAAGTTCAGCAAAGGAAAATTTCAGTTCAGCAAAGCCCTGCTGCTCGGGAGGAATAACCCCAGGCACCGGCACAGACTGGGAGCCAACGAGCAGAAAAGCAGCTGTGCAGAGAAAGACCTGGGAGTCCTGGTGGACACCAAGTTGACCATGAGCCTCCAAAGCGCCTTTGCAGCAAGGAAGGTCAACAGCATCTGGGCTGCATTAGGAAAGACGCTGCCAGCAGGTCAAGGGAGGTGATCCTTCCCCTCTGCTCAAGGCTGGTGAGACACATCTGGAGTGCTGGGTCAAGTGCTCGCCTCCCCAGTACAAGAGAGACATGGACATACTGGGTAGAGTCCAGCAAAGGGCCACGAAGATGATGAAGGCTCTGCAGCACCTGACACACATGGAGAGGTTGAGAGAGCTCAGACTGTTCAGCCTGCAGAAGGAAAAGCTCAGGGGGATCTTATCCATGTGCATAAATACCTGATGGGGATGTAAAGAAGATGGAACCAGGCTCTTCTTGGGGGTATCCAGCAACAGGACAAGAGGCAATGGGCACAAACTGAAACACAGGAAATTCCATTTAAATTTAAGAAGGAGGGGGGAAAAAACCAAACCAAACAAACAAAACCAAAAACTTTTTTCCTGGGGAGCAAACCAAACCACAGAACAGGTTGCCCAGAAAAATCATATGGAGTTTCCATCCTTGGGGGTGCTCAAAGCCCCACTGGACATGCCCCTGAGCAAACTGTTCCAGCTGCCACCACTTTAAGTGGGGGGTTGGACTAGGCTATCCACAGAGAATCCTGCCAACCTTACCAATTCTGCAATCACAAGCCACAAAAAGTGGCAGGGAGACTCTAAAGGAGAGATACCCAACATCATTCAAACTACTCATCAGAACTAAGTGTTTTTAATCAACAGCATCCAAGGCCCCAGTTCAGTGATGAAGACAAATTAGAAGAGGTGATAAGCGACAACCTTGAGCAGAAAATCAGTGAAAGAGTTGGGATCAGTACTACAAGACCCTCATTGAGTTTTAATGTGTGGAGTACAGTGCTGGTACTTGGGAGATGCAAGCTCTCGTCCCAGTTCTCACACAGACCTAATTTGTGATCTTGGAGGCACAAGAGGGGGGAAAAAAAGTGCGAGTACTTCTTGTTTGCTCTGCCCTCCTCCAATCAGTCAATCACCTCTTTAAAGGAAAGGCAATTGAGGTAGTTACAGAGCACACAGCAGGAAAAAAAAAAATCCCTTCCAGGTGCTTCTGCAACTTCAGTTACCACAAGAAACACATTTTCAGTTTAAAAAAAAAAAAAAAGAGAAAGAGAACTGTGTATTCAATGGGAAACTCAATGGCAGAGGGTAAAGGGGGGCCTGGAGGGGTGGGAAAACCCTTCCTCCCCCTTGGAGCCCAGATGATGGGACAGAAGAGCCCTCACTAGCTTGAAGTATGAATAGGCAGAGACCACCTCAGGGGAAGTGGGGAAGGAAGAAAACACAGCGTAGGCTTCAGAGCCTCAAACTGCAGCTGAGCAAGTTTGCAGGCTGCCCTTGCACAACATTCAGGGCTGATGCCAAGATGGGCTCAGGCAGACTTTAACGATGATGCTCCACTGAAGTGAAGGAAAGGAGCTCTTACTTCGCCTGGGAAGACCTCCCACCAGGCAAGGTGTGCACAGCAACATTTTTAAAAGGGTTTTGGACCTTTTCCTTTTTTTTTTTTTTTTTTTTCTTTCCCCTGTTGGGATATTGTTTTGGTTCTTTGAGTGTTGCCAACACAAACACAACATTTTCCTCTTTCTTGCATAGCCAGAAGAGGCCAGAACAACATATGATCTCAACTATTTGGTGACAGTCAGGACCTTCAGGTACCTACTTCCAAACTATCAACTTCTAAAATATAGGCAATTCAGTATCTCTTACTGGAAAGCAATATCCTGCCAAAAGTTACAGGCACTTCACAGAAACATTTTCCTAAAAAAACCCCAAACAAACAAAAAACCCCCACAGTTATCTGAACAAACAAGGTTCCAATAAATTTGTGCTGATATTTTGAAAGAATTTGGAGTTTTCATTTTAAAATAGAAGCGGTTATATTTTCTCCATTTATGAAAAGTAGAGTTTTCAGAACATTGGCATTTGCCCTACAGAATGAGCGTCATCTTTATGCACTGCTCTAAATCACCAGCTAATTTCTGTTTCCAGATCTCTGGCATTTCACCAGCATTACTGAGAATCTAAAGAACAGTTACTGGAAATGTTTTTATTTATCCAACTTCTTGTTCACAAATCCAAGCACACATATACGTTTTAAGGGCTGCAATCCTGCAGTTTGATCTGTAATACAAGATACAGGCACTAATTCTCAGTCTCCTTGACTTTAAAAAGACAGAAAGGTCATCTATGATAGCTAAGGGGTACTTGGCCTTAATGCCAGCAAGCCACCCACTGAAAACAGTGGGAGTCTGGCCCAAATTAGGATTTCAGGATTTATCCCATAATGCCCTGTAACACTTCCCACACAGTACTACCTGACAGCTTCTGAAAATTGGCAAAATGTGAAGGACCTGGTGACAACACCGAGTTGAGGTTTCCAAGGGTGTATTTTGTACCAATTGAATTCCACCACTATGTGTCTGCATATGCACATATTCTCGCAATTCCACATTAACGGGGTTTTTAGCATGCTGACTTTAAAAGCACAGTGGCTAAAAACACATCTTCAAAAGCTACTCAATACCAAACAAACCAGACTTCTAAAAGCAAAAAACCCAAAAAGCAGTTGCATCCAGGACATCACTGAACTTGTGCAATAATCCCCCACATTTGGTTCCCTGCTGTTATTAGTGATTAGATAAGTAACACCAACAATAGACAGATGCTCTTCTGGAACCTCTTTCCAGCACTGCCTCCCAAACTGTCATCTTCTCCCACAGATACCTCCAGATCAGCTCTAGAATAACTGCTGCCACCCCCAGCGCGACCTGGGACAAGGCGGGTGGGTTTACAGCCAGGAGGCATTGAGGTCCGAGAGCCAGTTGCTGCCCACACAGCACCTCTGCGCCCAGATCTAACAGCACGGATGCTCAGGAAACCAGTCTGCTACTGGTTGATGGTCTTTCCCATTCCCATTCCACACTCTTATCTGGTCAATATTTGCTTAGTTAAGTATAGCCCGAGTTGAACATAATCGCCGAGGGAAACGTGGCTATCAGCCCTGTTCAACCCAATCTGACCTTTATCCTGTAGCGAGCCAAGCAACAGCCAGTTCATGTATTCCATGAGCCAAGGGCTTCGTACAGGATTGCTGCTCTGAATGGGGGGCCTGGATCCTGCCCAAACTGAAGTCACCGATTTCACTGACAACAGCATAGGGTCTGCAGCATCTAATTCTTAAACAGATCTTTTATTTGGATCCCTGGAGGCAGCAGGGGCTTGCACGTGACAGGATCAACACATATGGTACAAGTCAGATCATATCCCTGTAAATAATCAATGCAGCAACTGGGACACAATATGTAAGGGTTTGGTACAGCCTCTTTAGCTGTCACAGCAGCACCTTGACAACAGCCAACAGAAAAAAAAAAACAAACAAAACAAAAGAAATTTAAGAGATAGCCAAGGGACAGTAGGTCTTTCAGGAATTGAAACAACTCATTCTGAAGCAAGAGTCAAACTAAGCACATGCGCTGCTGTAAAGACAAGACGGGTTCCAATTTAAAAGCAGCACTTAGTTATCAAACGACAAGACAACTTCCACAGATTATTTGGTATGCTTGCATTTTACCCTGAAACTAGTCATTTTTTAAGATGATCCAAGTGCAGGAGAAGGAAAGAAGCCTGACTCAAAGAAAAAAATAAAAGGAAAAATAAAAGAAAATAAAAGAAAAAAAAAAAAGGCAGGAAAAAAAAATCCCATAGTTGTCATGTTTATGACATGTTCTCTAGACAGGAAATCTTTGGAGCAAGCAAAAGCCTGCCTGCCCTCCACTTCACAAACCCTTGATATCATAATCACATTTTTAAAATATTGCCTTCTTGAATGATGCAAATTAAAAGGCGTAAGTAATGCTCTGACATACTATTGAAAACCACATACCCACACAAAATAGCGATTTATTGCATGCAAGTCCATTAAACTATTACTTACAGCGTAATAAACTGCAGCCACACAGATACCACTGTCACCGCTGAATAGAAAACCTAGGAAATTCCTCGTCCCCAGCCCCTGGACTTTGAGTGAGAGAAGTTGAACTGCTCCTGCTTGGAGCAGGGCTTTGTCCCCCAGAAAGACTGCAGTATCTCAGCTAACGCAGCAATTGCCCCGTAATTATCATGCATGCTTTATAGTCAATAAAACAAATGGGACCCTTAACTTCAAAAGTAATTTTTAAGGAAAAGCAATGGAAAGCTTTTCAAACGATGACTGTGAAAGGACAAAGAGAGGAGATTGTGCGTTTATATTGGTCAGTAAGGCACTCATCGCAACAACTGTGACTGAGGATGGTGACTGAGGATGGTCGTGGGAGACCAGGATTCATAGGCCACACCGAAAGCGGTTTTATTTTCACAGCGGGAATGCAGTTGTCAACCACTCAGAACGAGCCCCAAATGAGAAGGCAGGCTGGCAAGCCAGAACAAGACACCCAGCTGGCTCCACAGCCTAGACAAAAGCTTGGTTCTCTAAAGCTTTTCATTTTCCCTTCCTCTTCCAGAGTTAAAATTGGGATGGTACCAGTTCCTCTTTCCCAAATGGAAAGCCCTCTGAGAGCAAACCAGATTTCAAAGCTTTCTAACAACCACGCAGACCACACCGTCAGAGCTTGCTGCTTAACGTGTACATGTGAGTGTTCAGGGCATTCACGGGGTAGTCTTGGGATCAGAGCAGAGCTACAGTTGGATGTTCTCCAGGGGTATTTTAAGAGAACAGCATCAAATTGCCACACAAACATAATTGCCAAGTTTCAGTCTAACGTTACAGCAATTTGCTTGACATGTTTTATTTCAGAGGACAGACTGGTGGAGTAATATTTTGCTGTTATTAATGTATCCAAGTCCCTTAATGCAGCATTCATATCTTTGGTAAGGAACAGGATTCCTTCTTCAAGTTCTGCTTTTGATAATAGAAAGCATTACAAATTCTTCATGCAGCCTGGAAAAAAAGATGTGGATAGACTGAATTTAAGGCAGTTCTTAGTGAGAAAGATGCAGAGGAGCAGATGTTGTTCAGTCCTCTGCTTTCTCTTCCAGGAGTCCATTCAGAAAGCCAGCCTGTAAGAAATTTGCTAAGTATCTGGTCGCAGCATTACCTGACGCTTTCAATTCTTGCAACCCATGCAGAGACGAAGCATCTGAGAAACAGGATTTTGCTGCCTCCAACCCACAGTATTTAAGAGAGATCAAATTCTGACACCTTTTGAAAAGGCCGCCCAGAAAACGTGTGCACGATTAGCATGTTTCTATGCTCCCATCACCAAATAGCTGTCCGCCCAGCTCTTGCCCAGTGCAACTTGCTGTTTCCAAGTCTTGCAGGCATCTCGCAGCATCACAGAGAATACACTCAGACGATCTGAGTGCATCAATACGCATTCGGACCATCTGTTAAACCCACAAGGCATCCACTGTCAGAAGATCCGTAGAGTGGAGAGTCAGTGTTAAGCAGCAAGTACCGTCTCCTCCACCATTTCTTTTAAGAGATATTTTGGTCCCAATTCCCACAGAATTGGAATGTCACTTAAAGAGGACTTTTTGGTCACAGCACCACATGAGATTTCAGGTTTCAGAGTAAAGCTGAGCTATCGAAAAACCAAGTCACTTAGCCATCTTGTTTCCGTTATAGAGCGGGGAACTCGATCAGGCTCTTCAAGCTGGAGGAAAGCGCCTCCTCCACCTGACAAGGCTTCCTGAATGTAGAGTTAGAACCTGCCACTACCTGATAGACACGACCGGGGACATCAACCCTTACTCTTGATTTGTTCAAGGTGTTCATTTAAATCAAAGCAACCACCTCTAGGAACAAAGGCTGAAGGAATATTTGTGCTTATAGTATAAGAACCTGTTTTAGTAGAATTGGAATTTGGTTTGTTACACTCTGCACTAGCATCCGAACTGTGCCTCTTCAAGACTTCAGAGCAAACAAATCAGTAAAGTTTTAATCTAGAAAGCAAGAAGATAAAAGAGATTTATTTAAAGAGATTACAGACCCCTCAACCAATTACAAGAGCCATGTCATTCTGTAACACTGTCTATAAGAATTGAGCTCAACCTTCAGAAGCCTGTCATCTGGATTATTGTTTTTTAAAACATGAAAGGGCTGTATCCCAACACCAAGCTTCAAGCCTAAGAGCATTTTTTTCTGAAGATGATTGACCATAGCAAAAATCAAGCTAAGGAGTGTGAAAAGCGGCTTCAGATCTATTTAGCAGGCGTATGATTCCAAGCACCAGCTTGGTAACTAAGTTGAGCATCCAGAGACACAGAAGGCAACAACTATAAATCAGAGGAGGGACAAGTCCCAGTCTACAGTCACATGGAGGCATCAAAAATCCATTCTTTGCCCTCTCCTTTGTTGAGTCCCTGGAAGAAATACATTATTTCTGCTCTATTCCATTTTGCATGGGATTCCTTTTTAAGTACAAACTCCCCCTTTCCCCTTACTTTTTGGAACAATCTTCATGCAGGAAGATATATTCTAAAGAGAGCTTGAGCCTGTAAGAACTGCACCTTCCTATTCCACAAGTGAGACAAAGCGCTCCAAAGTCACGCTCTGTGTAGTGACAGAAATAAAGATCTTACCAATTTCCTCAGAGCCCTGCAGAGTCTATGAAAATCATGTAGTGATCAAGTCACAAACACCACTGACCCCATTAGCCTCATGGGCTCGGAGTGGTTTCTGAAGAGCAGGCAACGCTTCTGCGGGTGACCTCCTAGCCTTGAGCAAGAACACTGTTGGCCGGAGCTGTGACAATGCAACAGCGACAGGATAACGATAGCATCAGTTGAGCAGAATCTGTCCCACAGGACAACAGTAAACGCTTACGGATCCCAAGAGAACTCCACTAGAGATATTAGAGGAAATACTTTTGTAGAAATCCACTTGCACACACAAAGGTGGAAATGGCACAAAGCTCTCAAACACTTTGCTCGCTCTTGTACTAGTTACAGAAAATCCACAGCAGCACAGACTTTGACAGAAACATTAGTCACTTGTGTACGCACCCTGGACTGCAGGCAGCTTGACGTGCCTGCCCATGCTCCAAATACACCTCCGATGGCAGTGCAGACTGAGCTATGAAGACAAGCACAGAGCCAGGTGACAGAGACTTCAACGTGATAGTGCTATTTCAACAGAAGTTCGAGTGCAGCCCCAGTTTCCTCTAAAAATGAAAGGCTTTAGTAAGACAATTCATGTGATTAAAGCTACACACAGCCTTAAGTCACTTGCTGGGTCACGATCCAGCTGACTCTAAGAATCTGTATGCAGGCTGCTTACCCAGAAATTAACCTACTGCCTTGGAAAGTGTTGCTTAATTTAGAAGAGTGATTACTTACAGCACCTGCTGCTAGCCTCACAGCCTTTGATATGCCAGCTTCTCCAGAATTAATGCTAAGTCTTCTGAAATTATTTACGTAAGTAATTAAGGAAAGAACTAAAAAAAGAGACTGCTAAATGTATAACATAACAACCAGCTGGATTATCAGCAGCAATTGAAACTATGATTTCCAAAGCAAATAGCACGAGTCAAGGCAGTCTGAGGTAAAGTCGCACAGTTGGTCCTTGCGGCAGACTGGCATCCTCAGCCAGGCATAACAGAAAATGCATTGCACAGGCTACACACACCAAATCGTATACGTGCATGACACCACCACCCTAGGAGAAGCTCCACACAGCAGGAGAACCTTTGCAAAAGAGGTCTCCTGGCTTTAAAGCCACATTACCTGTAGGCTTTAAATCTAAAGCCAAATCCACAGTAGCCTTGTCATGCAAGCGTAGTGCCTCTGGCAGGAATTGAGTGCTGAGGTCAGCAGGCAAAGGAGGGAGGAAGAGAGGGATGGAAGGAGGACTGAGGAACAGGCTTAGTTCTCAAGGCCTTAGTCCTTCTCCAGAAGTTTCTGTTCACACCTACATATGGGGACTCCAATTAAGTCCACGGGCCCTGATGGGATGCTCCCACAAGTGCTGAGGGAGCTGGCAGATGTCATTACGAGGCCAGTCTCAATAATTTTTGATCATGGAGACTGGGAGAAGTGCCCATAGACTGGAGGAAAGCAAATGTCACTCCTAATCTTCAAGAAGGGGTATCCAGGGAACTACAGGCTGATCAGCCTCACCTCGATCATTGGGAAGGTGATGGAGCAGCTAATTCTGGAAACCACTTCCAGGCACGTTAAGGACAAGAAAATAATCAGTCAGCACGGCTTCACCAAGGGAAAGCCATGCCTGAACAACTTGATAAACTTCTACAATCAAGCGATTGGCCTGGTAGACTTGGGGAGAGCAGTGGATATTGTCTACCTGGACTTCAGGAAGGCCTTTGATACTGTCTCCCATAAGGTCCTCATAGGGAAGCTATTGATGATGTACAGGCTAAATAAGCAGACAGTGAGGTGGACTGAAAACTGGCTGAATGGCCAGGCCCAGAGGGTGGTGATCAGTGACAGAAAGTCTAGTTGGTAACTAGCAGGGTAACCCAGCGGTCAGTACTGGGTCCAGTCCTGTTTAACATCTTCATTAATGATCTGGATGATGGGGCAGAGTGTACCCTCAGCCAGTTTGCTGATGACACCAAACTTGGAGGAGTGGCCGATATGCCATAGCGTCGTGCTGCCATCCAGATGGGCCTCGACAGGCTGGAGAAATGGTCCAGCAGGAACCTCATGAAGTTCAACAAGGAGAAGTGTAAAGTCCTGCACCTGGGCAGGAACAACCCCAAGCACTGATATATGCTGGTGGCCACCCAGATGGAAACCAGCTTGGCAGAAAAGGACCTGGGGGTCCTGGTGGACACCAAGTTGAACATGAGCCAGCAATGGGTCCTTGCAGCCAAGAAGGCAAATGGTATCCTGGGCTGCATTAGACAAAGCATTGCCAGCAGGTTGAAGGAGGTGATCCTTCCCCTCTACTCAGCACTGGTGAGGACGCACCTGGAGTGCTGGGTCCAGTGCTGGGCTCCCCAGTACAAGATAGACATGGACATACTGGAGAGAGTCCAACAAAGGGCCACGAAGATGCTGAAGGGACTGGAGCATCTCTCCTATGATGAAAGGTTGGGAGAGCTGGGACTGTTCAGCCTGGAGAAGAGAAGGCTCAGGGGGATCTCATCAATGTCTGTAAATGCCTGAAGGGAGGGTGCAAAGTGGATGGAGCCAGGGTCTTTTCAGTCGTGCCCAGTGCCAGGACCAGAGGCAACAGGCACAGACTGAAACACAGGAGGGTCCCGCTGAACAGCAGGAAACACTTTTTCACTGCGAGGGTGACTGGGCACTGGCACAGATTGCCCAGAGAGGTTGTGGAGCCTCCATCCTTGGAGATGACTCAAAAGCCATCTGGATACGGTCCTGAGCGGCCGGCTCTGGGTGATCCTGCTTGAGTACAGGGGGTTGGACCATTGGATCAGAAGACCTCTGGAGGTCCCTTCCAACCTCAACCAGTCTGTGATTCTGTGAAGACACNTGCGGCAGACTGGCATCCTCAGCCAGGCATAACAGAAAATGCATTGCACAGGCTACACACACCAAATCGTATACGTGCATGACACCACCACCCTAGGAGAAGCTCCACACAGCAGGAGAACCTTTGCAAAAGAGGTCTCCTGGCTTTAAAGCCACATTACCTGTAGGCTTTAAATCTAAAGCCAAATCCACAGTAGCCTTGTCATGCAAGCGTAGTGCCTCTGGCAGGAATTGAGTGCTGAGGTCAGCAGGCAAAGGAGGGAGGAAGAGAGGGATGGAAGGAGGACTGAGGAACAGGCTTAGTTCTCAAGGCCTTAGTCCTTCTCCAGAAGTTTCTGTTCACACCTACATATGGGGACTCCAATTAAGTCCACGGGCCCTGATGGGATGCTCCCACAAGTGCTGAGGGAGCTGGCAGATGTCATTACGAGGCCAGTCTCAATAATTTTTGATCATGGAGACTGGGAGAAGTGCCCATAGACTGGAGGAAAGCAAATGTCACTCCTAATCTTCAAGAAGGGGTATCCAGGGAACTACAGGCTGATCAGCCTCACCTCGATCATTGGGAAGGTGATGGAGCAGCTAATTCTGGAAACCACTTCCAGGCACGTTAAGGACAAGAAAATAATCAGTCAGCACGGCTTCACCAAGGGAAAGCCATGCCTGAACAACTTGATAAACTTCTACAATCAAGCGATTGGCCTGGTAGACTTGGGGAGAGCAGTGGATATTGTCTACCTGGACTTCAGGAAGGCCTTTGATACTGTCTCCCATAAGGTCCTCATAGGGAAGCTATTGATGATGTACAGGCTAAATAAGCAGACAGTGAGGTGGACTGAAAACTGGCTGAATGGCCAGGCCCAGAGGGTGGTGATCAGTGACAGAAAGTCTAGTTGGTAACTAGCAGGGTAACCCAGCGGTCAGTACTGGGTCCAGTCCTGTTTAACATCTTCATTAATGATCTGGATGATGGGGCAGAGTGTACCCTCAGCCAGTTTGCTGATGACACCAAACTTGGAGGAGTGGCCGATATGCCATAGCGTCGTGCTGCCATCCAGATGGGCCTCGACAGGCTGGAGAAATGGTCCAGCAGGAACCTCATGAAGTTCAACAAGGAGAAGTGTAAAGTCCTGCACCTGGGCAGGAACAACCCCAAGCACTGATATATGCTGGTGCCCACCCAGATGGAAACCAGCTTGGCAGAAAAGGACCTGGGGGTCCTGGTGGACACCAAGTTGAACATGAGCCAGCAATGGGTCCTTGCAGCCAAGAAGGCAAATGGTATCCTGGGCTGCATTAGACAAAGCATTGCCAGCAGGTTGAAGGAGGTGATCCTTCCCCTCTACTCAGCACTGGTGAGGACGCACCTGGAGTGCTGGGTCCAGTGCTGGGCTCCCCAGTACAAGATAGACATGGACATACTGGAGAGAGTCCAACAAAGGGCCACGAAGATGCTGAAGGGACTGGAGCATCTCTCCTATGATGAAAGGTTGGGAGAGCTGGGACTGTTCAGCCTGGAGAAGAGAAGGCTCAGGGGGATCTCATCAATGTCTGTAAATGCCTGAAGGGAGGGTGCAAAGTGGATGGAGCCAGGGTCTTTTCAGTGGTGCCCAGTGCCAGGACCAGAGGCAACAGGCACAGACTGAAACACAGGAGGGTCCCGCTGAACAGCAGGAAACACTTTTTCACTGCGAGGGTGACTGGGCACTGGCACAGATTGCCCAGAGAGGTTGTGGAGCCTCCATCCTTGGAGATGACTCAAAAGCCATCTGGATACGGTCCTGAGCGGCCGGCTCTGGGTGATCCTGCTTGAGTACAGGGGGTTGGACCATTGGATCAGAAGACCTCTGGAGGTCCCTTCCAACCTCAACCAGTCTGTGATTCTGTGAAGACACGTACCTAAAGGTGTACAGGCGTCAAGAAGAGCCCTTCCAACGATATCAACAGGCAGTGCAAGCTACCTTATTTGTAACTACCAAATGCACATTTTTATTCTGTTTGAAAAACAATGATGTTTCAGTAATGGTAACTGAGATGTTGGATGCATCCTTCCAGAGGAAGGAAGAGATCAGAATTAAACGTGGAACCCTTTACCACACAGGTCTGTCTCAGAGAAGAGTCGGCCCGCTCACTCATGTGTACAGAAGTTGGAAGCAATTCAAATTTGGGGGCTTATTTCTGTTCCTAATCAAGACAGAGGTTATTTGCAAAAATTCAGCTGGGATCTTAAAACCTCCTTCATGCATTCAGAAGGACTTTTTCAGCAGCTTGAAAACATCTAACAGACTATGCCTGCTTCCTCCCCTGACCCATATATATCAAGCTATAAAAGCTGCAAGCGGCCTATACAAAAAGGTTTGCCTTTTAGGAGGTGGAACAAAGAATATAACATTCCTGTCTGAGTGCAACAAAACCAGTTTGAACAAGGTTTCAAAAGGTCGCAGTCATTACAGCCTCCCAGAACTAGAGGCACCCAGTTGCAATTCAAGCTACGCAGCTCATCTCTTTCAAGCCCAAAAGCTTGGCTAAGTTTGCAGGTCTTTTGGGGACACTAAGCAAAGTACCGGAGTGCCTCAGCTCCAGACACTTGGCTGTCTCTGAAGCCAAAGAAAACAAAGTAAAACTCGAAGTACTGAGGTTTAGGAGATCTGTGCGGGCAAAATCTCACTTCACCCATCACTTTACAGCTGTGCAGCAGTCCAGAAAGCATCACACTTCATATTATTCCTCAGGATCTTCTTATTTTTTTGCTTATGGCTTACATATTCAAGCACCTTCTAATCTGTGCAGCTTTCAAAAAGAACCAACTCTGCTGTTTCACTGCACAATGAATTAACAACGGCTTGGAATAAAGAAATACACTGGAATAGTTTTGGAAGAGAAAATGAGCATGAGTTTCTGCAGAAAAAGATAATACTCCTTCTCTTCCTGCCCCAGTAAACTCTTTTTTGCCTACACTAGAGGCTCATAAAATTTCAGGATCCTTTTCTAAATTTTAAGCAACACACAGAAAACCATCCCGCCATAAAACACTACTTGGTGACGAAATGGTACTAATGTGGGTGAAGGAAGAAATTCTGCTGGGTAACACAGAATACCTGGAAGTGTACAACAGCTCTGCTACCCATGTGTAAACTGAGGACACAGTTTAAGTGAGTTGGGAAAGGTCACACAAGCTTACAGCAGAAGAGAAGCACCATGTGGGTTTCCAGATTCCTGTCCTGCTCTGGTTCTGGGTTTTCTGTTTCCACCCCCCAATCCCCTGCTAATTTTGCAAGCGACTCCAGAGCAAGGCACAGAGCCGGGATCTGTCGGCTGGGGCAGGCTGCCAGGCAGAAGCTGCTGGCTCTGGTACCACACTCAGAATGGAAACCGCGCAGAGAGCAGAGCGGGAGCTGGCAATGCTCTGCCATCCTTGCCTGTCTCCTGTGCAACTTCCCTGATCAGGGACATCGGCACTGCTCACTATCTTTTTCCTTTCCTCCTGAATGAACCTCACGGGTTTGTTCCTGGTTCAAACTATCAAGTGATTACAACACTTTACCCTACTCCCTAGAGGGCACAAGTGGCACGAAGCAGAGATTTGGATCACCGCTCACGGCAAAGCTTATGGTGTTCTTGTTCTGAGCACCAATACCAAGGATGGGATTTTCATTTCAGGCCTCTGTCTCAGAAAACCATTTCACCTTCAGGAATTGCTCTACAGTTTCTGCACTCTGAGGTGCTTGAAGTCCTCGGCGCATCCTCTCAGGTTTACACAACTGACACTGACCTTCTTCCCCACTTCCCCCATCTGACACCAGGCTGAATCTCTGTTGACCTCCAGTAGAAGCACATGCTCCAACCTACCAACTCACCCTACAGCAAAGCACATCCAAGCTGTGACCTGACCATCAGACTCCTTTCTGTCTAAAGCGCACTCCTTTACATTGCTCTGCTGAACAGCTGAAAAACATCTACCTATTCCGACCGGCTTATCTTCGCCCCACCTCCTTGCTGATCTGCTCCTCCAAAATGTTTCTTCCTTTCATAGGAGACTGATGACAGAGGTCCATCAGTTGTGTACAACATCACCAGTTACTCCCCATCAATTTTAAGTCCTAAACACTTTTAGGATCGATGGCATGAACTGCCACTTCAATAAAACGAGAAGAGTTGAGCATCAAAACCCTCCTTTGATTCATGTAAGATGACTACTTATTTTGGACAAGAGAACCCCAAATTTCTAGATGCTCTCTAGAGACAGCTCCTGGGGCAGAGAACAGAGGTATAACAAAAGCAACAGGGACCTCTCTCAATGGTATCAGTGTTTTCATGGGGATGAACACAGCAAAAAGGAAAGGCTTCTGCCCTTTATATTACTGGATGCAATAAACAGACATGCTCAACCTCTCCAGGGTTTCTGCTTCAGAAAAAATAATTGCCAGCCACCACCAGGTTCAGCAGGACACCACGAGGTCGCAACTCTGCAGTCTATCATGGTTTAGCTTCTTCAATACCACACTGAGATTTTGATAACGGGGTGGTAAAACTACCTCCAGTACGCGAGACTTTCTGAAAGGGATGCTCGCTTCAGCCACTGTAAACAAGCAGCAGATGCTAATGACATTGCAGGTTTGACTCATAAAATTCATCAACATCTTTACAGAGTTTGTGGTTTGTTTTTCATATTTCTCTTTGTGCACAGTGAAAGAGATCCTCTTTTATTTACATGCCCTGCTTCCAGTACTGCAACAATTGAGTTTTAGCACCTTTAACGCTTCTTTCTTAAGAGGAAAAAAACCCCAAACAAACAAAAGACCATGCACACACCCTGGATTTTCCCTCCTTAATGGTACAGAAACATTTTACTCATCTGCTCCCCGTCCCTTTCAGGCTTTACAACTACAATAAAATTTTAGCTGACAGCATTTAAAAAACAAAACCAAGAAATACACAACCACCTCTAAAAGGTTCATTTGTGACTTCCAGTGCAGTTCATTTTCATTCTCAAAGACTTGGAGAACCACCTTGACCTGATCCCGCTAGCAGTACTATTAAATCTGAAGCAACCCAACTGGCTGCTGGGGACCACACTTCGATCGCAGCAGGCACTCCTGTTCCAAGGAGATGGGCAAACCGAGTGTTGTAATGTAATTCCCTGGCACCGGGTGTAGAGGCAGAAGTCGTCTGAGCCAGCATCAAGCCATGGCTGAAAGGGCTTGAAGGCAGATTCACATCCCGTTTGGCTATTCCCTCTACAGGACAACCGCCTCAGCCAGAGGTGCAGCTGCCACCCCTGTATCTGCCCAGAACCACAAATTAGTGGCCCAAAATAAAGCTATGAGGAGGCAGTCCCTTTGCATCCATTCAATCCTGCTGGCTGCCAGCCATCCCGGAGCAAGTCCCACAGGTAGAGAGAACCTAAGAGAGATCGGAATCGGGCCTCCCATTGGTGCAGCAACCGATTTCGCTGGCCTCTTCATCAGTCCCTCAGGGCTGTTTTCACTCTCTCATGAGAATCTGGGATGTAGTTATGTAAAACAGATTCCTCACCCTTAATTAAAATTAAGTTCACATGCACACCCTGCTGAAGGCAGCATTTTAAAAAAAAAAAAAAAATCACTTCTATGAAGGGTAAGTCACTTATAATTAAAAAAAAAAAATCTCAGCGTGCACACAAGGGAGTGTCGAACACTTGCCAGCCACCTGGATAATCACTTCCTATGAAAAGCTGCAGAGGAGAGCCCTGGGGAAAGGAAGGGTCATGCAGACTTTCTTGCAAAGGCAATGCAGGTGGGATTTGCCCTGCACGGGTGAGAGCTGCAAAGCCTGTCGCCAAATTCCACCTATTCTGAGACCACAAGCACCAATTCTTCTCCACTGCAGTAGTATCCTCTTTCATCTAGTTTAAAATCAAAGCCCATCTTGTTTTATCAAAAGTTCCCTGGTTGTAATAGCATGGGAGCTGATGGATGTTTCATATTCAGCTTTACCTGCTGACTTTATCATTTAAACCTCACCCATGTTCCTCCCCTCTTTCCCAAAAGGAGAAGTCCCAGCCATTTTAGCTTCTCCTTGGAAGGCAGCCCATCTCTGACCCTTTTAGCTGCCTTTCTGCAATGCCACTGTGTCCTTCTGGAGATGTGAAGACCAGAACTGCACTTCATACACAAGATACAGGTGCATCAAGCATTTATACTGTAGCCAAATGATACCCTTCATCCCTTTCCCGATGAGGATGGTGGCTTTTTTGGCTGCTGCTGCAATGATGTTTCCCTCTCCATCCTGAAAAGTGACATCATCCCCACTTTTTTACTTATTATTCATGCAGCTTTCAAACTGTAAAACAACCTTTCCTCCAAATTTGTAAGAGCTTGACAGTAGTTTTCTGAAAATCCAAATATATTGCATGCACTTAAACCCTTTCTTACCGACACCCCACAGAACTTCATGGGGTAGGGCAGCAGGATTTTCATTTTCAGAAGCCACAGTGACTCTTCCCAACAGTTAACATTGATCTATGTATTCAGAGATCCTTATTACAGACCTTTCCATTCCTGGTAGCGTGACTCTCTGGTGTGCTGTTCCCAGGATCCCCTCTAAGCCCTTTTTATAGATGGGAATTACATTGGCAACTCCCCAGTCCTCTGGCACAGCGGCCGTCTGTAGTGATAAATTATACAGCTCGGCCAGCAGTTCTGCAGTTCCTCAGGAACTGAGTTCCTCAGGACTCTTGGTTGAACGCCATCAGGCCCTGGTGACTTACTAACATCTAACTTATCTATTTGGTCTGATTTTTCCTTTTGTCTTCATCTCAAATTCGTTTCTCTGATCTACTGGCTACAAAAAGCGCACTTGGTGCGGGAATGTCCCCAATACCTTCACAGCAGCTAAGACTTTATATTCCCTGCTATGGCTTTATCAACTCCAAGTAACCTTTTTACACCTTTGTCATCAAGCACTCCCCAAGATACCCTAATTCTAATGGATTATATCCTAACGTATGTAATATTTATGCCCTAATGGATATAAAAAGCAAAGTCCTAACATCTCAGAAGAGCAGTCCCAAGACAGACTGTTTCGCCTACCTGCTGTCCCTGCTCTCCCCCTCATAGCAAGCTGTGCCCTGGCATGGCTGTCACCCTGCCTTTCCTTCCTGGCACAGGTTTCAGATACCACAAAGAGATCAGCGAGATTAAACTATGTCACCATGGTAGCCAGCTCCGCTTTAACACAGGGTGGAGATCCAAGCACTAACAATGCAAGTTCGGGGCCTAAAGTGGGGTTTCTGTCTGGGCTCCTCCTGACTGGGAAGGCTGGCACAAATGGAAGGTAACTTTTGTGCAATGTGATGACGTTGATAGATGCCAGGCAATCCGAGGTGCAAACAACTGCAGATTTAAATGTCTTACCCTGACTGAAGTACTAAAACAGGCACTCTCCTTGCTGCCACACAAAGTGTTTCTGCTCCTCACCAGCACGTCCCTGTAACACTCACAAGTTCAAGGAAAATGCTCCTCTCAGATGAGGCTGTGTGTGAAGCTACCTGCCTGCACAGGCACTTGCACAGTGCAGACCAAAACAGTTTCCTTCTTCCACACCCTCCATTCCTTGGCATTTATACCCTTCAGAAGCCCATAAACAGTCCTGCCCTCCTCCTCATTTTATAAAACTACACAAGTATATCTTTTATCTTCCTTCTGCGTCAATCCCTCCAGCCCCAAAGTCATTTCTGTTGCTTTCCTTCAATTTCCTCCTGTTTATCTGCTAGAAAGTAACCAGGATCAAAGGCGGCAATTACTTCAGCAAAAAAATCCCCCCACCCCTCACACTGATTAGCAACATCAGACCCAATTTTCAGAGAGATATTTAAGAGTTTTTAAAAATACTTTGCCAGCTTAGGTGCCAAATCCCAACAGTTTCCGAGGGAATCAAGCACCCACGCGCTTTCTGGATTCCCACTAGATGCCTACCCACATCTTTTAGTATGTAACCACATGAAACACTCTACTTTTGTTCTCAAGGTTAGGCTCTTTTAAGTGCTGCTAAGACAGTCCCTGAACGTTCCCACTGAAACCCATAGGCTACTGAGAGAGTTATGTCCCCAGGCTAACAAAAAAAAAAAAAACAACCCAAAAAGGAAAAAAAAAGAAAGGAAAAAACCCCACAACTTTTTTTGTTCCTTCATGCCCAGCAGATCTTACCGAATACCTGCTGCACAGTTCCTGACAACATGAAAGTTTCTCATCTTGTTTTCATCTTGACTATGAATTCTGAGGCACTAATGTTGCCCAAGTCTTTCTGTATATATTTCAGGGCATTCAGAGATAAAAGCGACATCATGCTATGTCTCTCTGTTCCTCCCTGTGCCTGCTGCTTCTGTATTTGCCCTTTACACCTTCATGACAGAAGAAAGCATATTACTTCTCCAGCATAGCTGTGTTTTATGCTCACCATGAGCCTTTATGGGCAGTATGTAGGTGGAAGGTTACAAGGAATCTCAGCATCTCCATGAATAAGCCAGGAGCACTTATACAAGAGATGATTCCTGAACTACAGCACCTTGACTATGAGCTGAAGGACTGCAAGGTAGAACAACCAAAACAAAACAGCAGGATTATTTAATAACGTTAGTTAGTGTGACTGGCAGCAGCTTTAGCAACCTAATTCTGTCCTGGATTAAAATTATACTTCCAGCTGAACATGAGCAAGAAGTTTGGGCCCAGTTTATAACCTGCTGGGGAAAATATCCTTTCAGTTCTGAATCATCTTTTCAGGATTACAGGAAGATATAAAACACTTACAAGACGCAAGACATTATGCAGGTAGGTGATGGCAAAATCCCAAGAGTGCTCTGCTACGCTAACAAATGAACCCACTGGGCGAAGCATGGAAGTCCCTACAGCATGGCAGGGATTACAAGCATTATGCTTCCACACCGAATCGAAGGAGGATCCAGAACAACACAACAATGGAAGTGGGGAAAAATGCACAATCCAATTGTGATTTTCTGTCAGGCTCTTTCTCCCAAATACATTTATTAGACAGAGAATCAGTTAGAGAGGAGTCAAAATCCATTTTGTACCAAGGACTTTCAGATACAGAGCATAAGCAGGTCCAGCAGGAGCTGACTGGGCAGGTGCTAGAGGTTCAGAGAGCTTGAGGACAGAGAAAGGTAACAACAAAATAAAAAACAAAAAGCTGTATACAGCGGGTACCACAATGACAGACAGGTCTTTCAAGAGTAAAAAGGCACTTACTTGTGAGCTAATTCTAAGAAGCCACCAGATCTGGCCATATGTCTTATGGTCCTTACATCCAGGTTTCAAACCTACAGAGAGCTCCGGGATCTTTAATACTACACCGCAGCTACATTCACTCATGCTGCTCTGTTAAGTTTTCTGCCAGGTCAGCTCACAGCCAAGCACTGAAAGGGAAAAGCACCCTTGCCTTTGGATGGCTGCATGCCATGCTGAGCTCAGCTGCGTCAAGCTTCACCCCGATCGCAGCCTCCCAGAAAAACTGAAGCAAAGAGCACGCTCCCAGCAGGTGGAGAGAGAACCCTCCTGTCCTTTCATCATGCATTAGGTCTCCAAGAAAATGTAAGTTCAGAATTATACTTTTAATATTAATTTTGAGTTGACCACATCAAAAGGAAAACAGCTGCCAACAGCCACATCCTTGCTTTATAGTTTTGTGATGGGGGGGTTGGGGGGGATCGTTTTTGGAAAAAAGCAAACACAAGCTTCTCATCTGTTAGTCAAGAAGAATGCAAAGTCAACCACAGACTCTTTCCTTCCAAATTTGTAGTTATTTCATTAGGAATTTAGGATCAGAGCCCTCACAGAGAGGTCAGACAGTCTTTATGCAGAAACTAGCACAGGTTACGCTTTATACAGAAACCTTTCGCTGCTCACCCCGTTCACATCCTAGTGAAAAGAAAAAAATCGGTAACAAGAGCCCCACCACAGAGGGAAGCGCGTGAATTCATGAGAAAGGAGGAAGAGAGACCACAGAGATCACACATGCTCATCCTACTGGATTTCAGATGATTTACCTATACCTACAGGAAGTGCAGATGGAACAGACTCTCAAGTCTTCAAAACCAAACACAACTACACCCCACATCGGATGAGATCACCTTGTTGAAGTCACGGCTCCTCGATACTGAGCCAAAATAAGAGGGCGGGATTCAAAGAGCAACTGAACATCATCAGATACGACAGACATCCACTGTAATACTAAACTTAAAGCTTGATGACAGAAATGGGTATGATGTTAAGAGCAGAAAGCTACTTGCTGCTCAGGTGAGATTCTTTTAATCTCCATGACCATTACCTCCTGAACGGCACACCGATGCATTTAATGCTGCTACATGTCAGCATGTGATCAAACGTTTTTGAAACAACCAAAAAAAGCCCACACAAGCACTGTTGGTGGCATTTGGACTAGGTCCCAGCATGAATAAGTATTGGATCAGAAGGCAGGAAGGGCTCTTGCAGGATGTACCTAGTATTGGTAGGTAAGGATTGGCTCTTTAAAAAAAGCAAAGGGCATCTAAAATAAAATTGATGATGTGAATTAAACAAAGAAAAAACCCCCATGATCCTGATGATCCCCTAATCAGCTGCAGGAGATGAAGGAAATCAAGCTGAGATCATTTCAACATTGGTTTGTTTTTTTTTTTAAAGTAGCCAATAACTTTAAAAGAAGACACTGCACACAAGAACAGACATTTTTGGTTGGACCAAATAAATGACTAAATTCTTACAGATATGGCCAGCTCATCACTTGTGAATGTTTTGCTTTTGCAACTCAAGGACTCGTTTCAGAGAGACACAGAAAAAATGAAGAAGCTGGCACTCAGAAGTCTACAAGGAAAAGTTAATGAGATTTCTGATCATTTAACCTACCCTTGCTGCCTTCTCCTGCCCTGTCCCCCCAGATCCCCTCTTCACCATGAGTAAATTGGAGACAAGTTTGGGAGGGGGGACTGTTAACATGAGCTGGCAGGACGCTGTTTCAGCAAGTATAACTTTCATGTGAAAGCTGCAAGTCCCACTATGACAGTGCAGTGAGTCACTGGATGACAAGTCACTGAGGCATTTAGATACCGTTTTTGAATTCTAACAAATGACACTGTTTTGCCTTGTCTGACTGAAGGATGCGCCTTTATTGAACCTTGAATTCAAACACTGCCTGTGACCATCTGCCTCCATTTAAAGACAGCCTACACAGGAAGATATACTGGTTGTGTTCTACTTTCTGGCTTTCAGGAGAGCCCTGAAGGAATCTGAGTTTTTTGCTTTTTCTTCTTGAATAAAGTCTGCCTTTGCCATTCCCAGCCCTACCCTCACCTCCTCAGCCTTTCTAAATGAAGTCTACACATTTAAATACTTCCAGATATCTCATCAGCAAAACTGCCTGCTTGATAGAGGAAGGCAATGAACGAGTCTAAGGCTTCTTCCCCTATCCAGTCTTCATCCTCCTCTCAAGCCCTGAAGAGGCTGCTTCTTACTGGGGCGGAGGACAAAATATTTTACCTCCCTGCTGCTCATCTGTGTTTGCCCGGTATCTTCAGGACCACAGATGTATGAGGATTCTGTTTCTCATCAATCTTAGGGGTAGCCAGGGAACATAACGATAGGCAGGAGACGAACAATGCTTCTGTAGAAAGGCAAAAGGAAAACAAAGAAAGAAACAAAAAAGGCTGTAAGAGATGTAAGTAAGGAATGGAGAACGAGAAAATAAACCAAACAAACAGGAAGAATACAAGTTAGTTCCCACATACACACTGGAAGTTTAGTACGATTGTCAGGGCTCCCAGATATGGACCGAGAGACACTACTTTGACATTGCCAGGCTACACCTTCATCAAGATAAACTGTCAGTTTAATTTTCTTCATTCTCTTCAAAATCTGGTTTAGGAACATAAGCAAGGGATCAACGTAGGCCTGGAAAAGTAGTTCTAGTCCCACTCTCTCAGATTCTTTTGGCACTGGCCTAGTAGTGGACGAGACTCCTGCTGCTTTTTGTGAATTTGGTACAGCCTTTTTAATCATTCTCTCTGCTATCAAGGGAGTCAAAATTGTGTAGGTGAAGAATTTGTAAGACACACAAACGTAAGAGACTGCAATTTTTACCAGACACCTTATTAATAAGGCATATAAGCTGATGCAACAAGAAGAAATTTGATGAGCCAGAAATTAAAAGACAGATTCTTTATTAGATCAACATGACTGTGATACAATGCTTGTCGCTGGTGCTGCAGTTCCCTCTCCTCCCTCCCCTCACAACTTCTCTGGCTTTCTTTAAGACTACCCACTGAAGATTTCAGTGATTCTGGAGAATGAAGTTATAATATTAATAACTTACTGTTAAGATGCAGTAGATACCCTCACTTCCCCCTCAGAATTAGGAACCAAAGGCTCAAACCAAAGCCTCTGTGTGCTTAAATCTCATTATTTAAGTCTTCAAGGCACACTTGGATCAAATTCTGTCATTTCTCTCTGCAGATAGGAGTGGGAGAAGTCTTTTTTGTATGACACAGATTTTTGCATAGCTTTCACGTCTCCAGAATCTTGGAGCTTAACAGAAAGCATCAAACACCTTAACGTACACCCACAACATGCATACGTCTTACCAAAGAACCAAAGAATCAATTACTTTGATTATCAGAAAGCAGATGGTTTCGATGAAGGGCTACGCGGCATTATCACCATTCATTTCTAGGCCACCCCTTGGAGTTCAGCTTCCAAAGCTTTTCCGTTACCATCTGCGACCTGCTGCGATCGCGATGCCAGAGAAGCAACGCTGAAATTGGACTCGCATCTTATTCCAAAGCGGGACTGAAGATGAGTACGATGGGAGGGCAAAACAGGGATGTGAACTATAAGCTTGTGGTTAATGTTTTGTGGTTAAACAGGAGAGTTAACTCTCCTGGGCAGTGTGGCAAGAAAATTCTATCAAACTTCTGTGGAAAAAAGAACTAGCAGTGACCACATCCATGAGAAGTGCCATCCATTTAACAATCATTCCAGGGTCTTCGTTTTACATCTTTATCTTCCTCCAGCCTTCTTCTTGCATGGAAACTGAGTATTCCTAGAGCAATTTCTCATTTCAGCAAGAAGTGCCATGAGTCAAGTGGCTCAAACCCTCTAAAGCAAATGCTTTATTAAAGATATTATTTAACAAAGTACAATATGTAATAAAGCATAGAGATTCACGTTGGAAATCCAGCTTTAAGTCACTTAAGGTTCCACACGGCAATGAGATCTGTAGCCTCAAAATCACGTTTCTGTATTATGGAGGCCATATACGTATTTCTAAAGAATTAGGAAAAATGTGGCACTTGTCCTTTTTATGAACCAATGTTCCCTTTCACAAACTTGTTCCTTGAGTTCCTGAGCTTGAATCAAAGGGTTTCCCCTCTATGTGCTTTGTTTTGAAACAGGTTTGTCTGATTTGCTAAAAATTAGCAAAAATATCTGCCTTTTAGTTTTTGACCCTAATTACAGTGACATTAGTCCAGTTATACACTGATTTGGATCACTCTCAATGAAAGCAACTTTTAGTACATAATACTATGACTAAGTCTTCCAGTCTATTAAAAACAATGTTTTACTAAATAAAACACAGACGAACTTGGGCTCCACTAAGAATTAACACAGTCTGTGGTTTGCAAAGGAAATGACATTAAAATTTCTCTTGAATAAGGTATTTCTGAAAGGATAAGAACATATAAGTTGTTCTGTTTCCAGAAGAACGGCAAAATGTAATGGGAGTTTTATAATTGAGTGTCTTACTAATTTGAATGAACTAATCAATATTGCATTTCAAATCCTGATGTGTCCATTTGCTCCTAATTCCTTTTTGTGCTGTGCAACTCCCTGGACTTTGCAGCTGTTACCCGACTCTTAAATCTACCTTCTATTGTGAAGGAACACCAGAGTTCAGACTCAGGTGAGCAGTTTAATGAACTGGAAAAGCAAAGGATACATTATGAGCCTGGCCTCATTTTTCCCCCTCTTCTACCTCAACACACACTGGAGTTACAGAGCTCAGTAATGGCCTCAAACACAGGCTGCACCTTACACGGAGGTCAGAACGGGGCCTTGAGCTGAAATGAATCCAACGGCTTCAGTAGTATAGACAGGATTGGGAAAGGGGGATTGGCATATTCCTCCCTGCTGCTGCTGAAGGAAATCGGCTTTTCCTTCATCCCAAACAAGTCTGAACTATGGAGGCACATGCATTTTACATTCAGCTGTGACTTCTAGCCCCTCCAAAGCATGACTGAAACAAGACATTCTTGAAATACCTACTAAAAGCAAATGATAGATGCATCCTGGCACACAGCCCTTAAGTTGAACTTGTTGGTGAGACTGCATTATGTTCACTTACACAGCTGGGGAAATTAAATCCAAGATTTACAAAAGGATTCACTTCTCTATTCTTTCTACAGAGCAGTTTGGGTTAAGCAGCCAAGCCACTCATATTTTAAGATCAGCAGAGAATGTGCATTTGGGAATATATAGGTACAGAAAATAATCTATTTTGGAAATTCTTTATGCTGAAGAAGTGATAAGGTATTTCATATTACACTAAGCTTTCTGTATGTAAATGAGGAGAAAAACCACATGAAGCAAGCCACCAGTTCAAATAAAAATATTTCTCACTCCAGCTCCTATTTCATGAATAGAACACAAGCCCTGAGAAATGGGCTTCGTCTTGTAAGAGAGGCATCCTCTAAAATTCTTGTGTGCCTCTTACAGTCGTTAAGAGAACTGATAGTTCAGAGCCCTGCTGATGCTCAGGGAAAGTAACTCAAAGTCCCAAAGTGGTGCTGTGACACCTTAGCAAGCCAGTCTGTCAAACTGTGTCCTAACCTTTTGTATTTCATTATCCGTCTCTCTGCTGGCATCTGTAAAGTCATCAAATGCCGTCCGTTGTAAACGATGGACACACACACTGTAACTACATGCATCAACCTCGTAAGAGCAGGAGACAATGCCTTGGGGTAAAATGCCTTGGGGTAAACTTGGATGACTCCCGCCCCCCCAAAAACACACTCAATATGAATAGTAATTATGTTCCTCCCCTATTCTCCATTTAGATTACAGGTACAGACTGACTTTATGGAAAAAGAAGAGAACAAANCTTTTCCTTCATCCCAAACAAGTCTGAACTATGGAGGCACATGCATTTTACATTCAGCTGTGACTTCTAGCCCCTCCAAAGCATGACTGAAACAAGACATTCTTGAAATACCTACTAAAAGCAAATGATAGATGCATCCTGGCACACAGCCCTTAAGTTGAACTTGTTGGTGAAACTGCATTATGTTCACTTACACAGCTGGGGAAATTAAATCCAAGTTTTACAAAAGGAATCACTTCTCTATTCTTTCTACAGAGCAGTTTGGGTTAAGCAGCCAAGCCACTCATATTTTAAGATCAGCAGAGAATGTGCATTTGGGAATATATAGGTACAGAAAATAATCTATTTTGGAAATTCTTTATGCTGAAGAAGTGATAAGGTATTTCATATTACACTAAGCTTTCTGTATGTAAATGAGGAGAAAAACCACATGAAGCAAGCCACCAGTTCAAATAAAAATATTTCTCACTCCAGCTCCTATTTCATGAATAGAACACAAGCCCTGAGAAATGGGCTTCGTCTTGTAAGAGAGGCATCCTCTAAAATTCTTGTGTGCCTCTTACAGTCGTTAAGAGAACTGATAGTTCAGAGCCCTGCTGATGCTCAGGGAAAGTAACTCAAAGTCCCAAAGTGGTGCTGTGACACCTTAGAAAGCCAGTCTGTCAAACTGTGTCCTAACCTTTTGTATTTCATTATCCGTCTCTCTGCTGGCATCTGTAAAGTCATCAAATGCCGTCCGTTGTAAACGATGGACACACACACTGTAACTACATGCATCAACCTCGTAAGAGCAGGAGACAATGCCTTGGGGTAAAATGCCTTGGGGTAAACTTGGATGACTCCCGCCACCCCAAAAACACACTCAATATGAATAGTAATTATGTTCCTCCCCTATTCTCCATTTAGATTACAGGTACAGACTGACTTTATGGAAAAAGAAGAGAACAAAAGGCATGAAACAAGCTTTATGCCCCACTTGCACACAGCACGTACTTGCCACTTGACTTGCTTGTAGTCCCACAGCTACAGACCCACCTAGATCAAGGAGGTGTTTGCGGCTAGATGTCATACACTTCAAGGCAGTCACAATATATTACACACATTGCCTCTCACGTGGTAATTGGGATCACAAAGGGCTACTGTAGGAGAAATTCTTTCTTTTCAGAAAGTACATTTGGTTACTACTTCTGCAGTCTTCTGATTTGGCCTGATTTTCCCAAATTAGGACCCTTCTATCCCATTAACTTTTTTTCTCCTCCTTTTTTTAAACCTAAGGTGATTAAAGGATGCCTGATTTGCCACCACTTTACTTCGCTGATTCTAGACAGGAAGTAGGAAATAGAACAACTTTAAGGCAGTTATATCAGCTTAAGAGTGAAATAAACTAGCTATACAGGCAGGTACAAAGAGCACAGAGTGCAAGAAGGAAAGAAACCATGGAAGGAAAGTTATTGTTTAACCTGCATCTCAGACTAGATGCAAGAGAGAGAGGAAGGCCATCGTTAGCTATATGACTGGAAGCCAGAACACTTGGATTGCCAGGTTGAACAGCTATTCTAGAGCCTAGACAATTTACCATCAGTATATTAGTACATAAATCAGAACTGAATACTTCCACTTTTTCTTCAAATTCCCCTGGAAGTGCACTTAATCAGATGGCTTTTTTGTTTCCCCTTCCCCCACCCCAACAAACAAGTGCTAAAATGAAGGGAACTTGTGAAAGCTATGCTACTACAGTGCTTTTGCCAGTGGATTTTTTAGCAATGCTGCCTGCCTGCATCCCCACAGTGAGAGGGGTAAGCGAAACTCCTCTCAGCTACCTGCTGCCATGTACAACACAATTCATGGGAGATAAAGGAGACCAGGGTGACTACAAAGAGGGATCAGCATTTTTAGAGTGCAACTCTCTGACCTATTTTAAAACGATATGTACCACATCCTAAAAGGGCCTTTTCCTCTCTACTGATCATACTGGGAGCCTGGGGAGACTTGTTCAGCTCTGAGCATCTATGTTCTCATCAAGTGAATCGCATGAAGGGCCCTGAAACTGTGACACGCACCCGGCTGCCATGTGCTGAAAAGGAGACAGAGCGTGGGAGGACCCTAAGACTTGTCTATAGCTCTGAGGATGTGCCTGAGAAGGAACAGGACAAAAGTAAGCTTCCTCCCCTGCACAAAGCCAGGAGCAGTCATCACCAGTGGCAGCACTGAGTGGTAACCCTCACAGCCATAATGTCCACATCTACACGTGCCGTGCACAGTCGCACCCAAGTTCAGGAATTTCAAGCTTGGACCTAAGTTTGAGTAAAAACCTGGTTAGCATAAACAGCGTCAGACATTTTTAAGCTGTTCATTCCTAAAGAGCTCACATGCCTTATGCTCAGAAGGGAAGAACTGATCACAATGACTTATGTGCTGCATGAGTGAGCATCTGCTGACAGTCCCAGCTCTGCTGCCACCAAAGGGAATGGACCCAGCCATCTCTGGGAACAGGGGTGCAATGCAGTTCCTCCCAGGTGAGAGCTGTGCAATTGCATAAGAAGAGTCACACTCTAGACAAATTATTCTCTCCATAAGAGCAAGCCCTCAGTATCAAACAGAACATGTCTACATTCTCCCCAATTCCTATACAGGCCAAGACATCAGGCTGAGAAAACGAGTTCAGCTCCTTGCCAGGCATAGAAAAAGGCTCTTTCACACAATATGATTCTGGCACACAATATTCTTTTGCCTTCCTATAGAGGTAAAAAGCCAACAAAAGATATTCTTGTACCTGTCAAAGGGCTAATGATTGACTAGGGTTTAAAGAAATACGACTTTTGGTTTTAGTTCCCTGCTTTCAGTCTGTTTCTCGTACCTCCTCACAAAGAGTGGTTGTTTTTAAGATCCTTTACGAAGTCTATTTGCTTCTGTTATCTGTTGTTGACAGGATGAACTGTAAACCCAGATGACTTTAAGGGTGGAGCTCTGGGTCATTTCTGTATTTTGCTACTGAGAAAAGTCTATTTCAGCTCTAGGTGGTTCTGTACACTCTTAAGAATATAAGGGAATTGGACCATAACAACTAGCTTTTGAAATTACAAAGCTTCCCGCACCGAGGAAGTGAGACAGGTGCACAAAAGGGAGAAAGAGGGAAAGAAGCCACACTGTAGCTCACTCATATTTAAAAAAAAAAAAAAAAAAAAAAAAAAAAACAACCAAAACCAAACCCAAAACACTAGTTAGCAAACTAGGTGAAATTCATACACTTGTAGTCAAAGCTGAGAGAAAAGGTCTGCACAGACCTGGGAAAAGGATACACAAGAATCAGCAGTAATCAAACAGTTCTTTGATCCCTTGGACAAAAAGAGCTAGCATCAGTTTTTAATCCAGTGCAAGCAAGGCAGTCAGAAACACAATAACCAAGCAATATATTTTTCACTTGTGGAAGTTATGCCGGACTTGTCACACATTTCTTCCTATATCCCCATCATGCATGGAAAAGCACGAACCAAAAGCCTTACATTTCCCTACTCTTTTTTTCTGAGCAACATCCAGAGCACACAATATTCCCTAAAACCAGTCAAAGCATTCCCGCTGTCATGCTACAAGAGCATTTTCCTCTTCAACTTTATTTTCGACTTTCATTCCCAAGTCAAAGAATGGTAGTTATATCATCCCATTTAAAGAAGCTGGTCCCTCCCCACAGGACTCAGAAAGGCTAAATACCCACCCAGCTTATCAGCCTCCAGTCTTAAACTCCAGCTTTGTTATACAGTACAGCTAAGAACAAATTCTGTCCTGTGGCACAAGACAGGGGCAATCCATACTTTAATATTTGTTTAAATTTCTACCATACCTTCTGTTCTCTGTGCAGAGATGAGCTTTACTTCTCCGACTTAAAAACAAACAGGGAAAAGCAATTTCTAAGCATCCAGTGGACACACTCACACACAAACTGTTCCGCAAGGAGGAGTTTTGCCAGCCTTATCTTAAAAAGCTGTGAAGAAGATTAACACACCACTAAGAGATGTTAGAACAGCAGACGGGAAGATGCTCCCTGCTTTGCCAGGTAATGTGTGCAAAACCAGGAAACTCCAGGTATGGAGAGAAGGGGGAGGTAGTTCAGTGAAAGGCAACCATGAGTCACCGTACAAAGAGTAAGTGCAAGCAAAGAGAACAAACACTCTTCCGTCTGTGCCCGACACAGCCATTTCACCCAACTACAATACCCGCTTTCACTTTGAAAAGCTTGGCTAACTAAACAGCTTTTACAGTTGCTCTTACACACAGATATATATACACATTAAAAAAAAAAATACTTAATCACTACATAAAGTACATGCCTTACAGCCGGTAACAGGTCCCCAGCAAAGAGCCAGGTTTTGACATCTATTTATAAATCTTGTTCCTGAAGAAAAAACTCCCGGAGGTAATGTCGGAATAAGGATCAAGTAATGCTCAGCAGGAGCTGATGCACCATGACACACACACGGATGGAGCCAGCTATTCCCAACTATCATGAATTTTAAGCCCGCTGAATAAAAAAAGCAGCAAGAACAGGGATTGCAGGCATGGGAGAGCTGTGGATTGGGGCATTTCCACGTACAGTGGAAGAAAGAAGCGCTGCTGCCCCCGAGGGCTCGTCCTGCTGCCGCTGCCTCTCCTTCGAGCTCCCAGGAGCATTCAAGAGCACCCAGAGGTGCCACCCATCACACGATGGTCCTTCACTGCTACCCACTCCCCAGGCAGAAGCCCCTGCTTTGAGGGGGAGGGTGGACTAGAGACAATCTGAATTATCCCACGATCCTAAGTTCAGCTTGGCTTTTAAGTACTTTAATAGCAAAAAGCCACGGTTTCATACACACACACGGCGGGGGACGAGGGGGTTAAAAGACACGCTCCCACCTCTCCATCCCTGCGCACCAGCCACACAAAGCCCCGGGCTGCATCACCCCATCGCCCAGCAAGGGTCCGGCTCCTCAATTCTTTGTGTTTGCCCAAAGCACCCGCCCCTCCAGCCGAAGGCAGGACGGGGTGCTCCGCAGAAACTCTGGGCTGAGCCCCGATTCCCACCCCAACCTCTGCCCCGGGACCCCAAGCATGCGGCCCCAAACGGCTCCCCGCTTGCAAAGCCTAGAGGCCGAAGACAACTCCCTTTGTTAAATGAATGAGCCGGGGAGGCAGGAGGAGGGAGCCAGGCTCGGCACCCCCCTCCTAAAAGAAAAGGGGGGGCGGGGGGAGAAAAAAAGAAGAAAAAACCCGGCCGCTCAACCCCTTTGCAAACTTCCCGGCTACAAAACTACAAGCGAGGAAATCCCCTTCCCCGGCTCGGCGGGACTCACCTTCCGCCCGCCGCAAGGTGCTGCCCAGCTCTCCGCCCGGCTGCCCGCCCTGCCCGCTCCCCACACCGCCCTCCAGCCGCCCCTATTGTCGGCCCGGCACCGCCTCCCTTCACCCTCCCCGCCTTGCCGCTGCCATTGGCTCCGGGGGGCCCGCCCCGCCGCCCCCCTGCCGCCAAGGTGGGCAGCCGGCACGGCGGGGCAGGAGCTGGGACCCTCCCGCTTCGTTCGGGAGCGGGGCAGCAGGGGGGCGAGCCTCCGCTGGGGCGCAGCACCGCAGCCCAGTGGCCCAGGGTGAAAAGTTTTAGAGGGGGGAGGGAGGTTACCTTCCCGGTGCAGCAGATGTGGAGCCCGCAGCTCTCTTGGCCTCTGTGCTGTCTCGGGAAATCCGTGGGCTGTGCTACAGCCTGGCTGCAGCTGCAGGCTGCTGCCCGGAGCCCGGCACCTGGGAACTGCGGGCCGTATCCGGCACCTTTGCAGGGCAGAGGGAGGGAGCGGCGTTGGCTTGGGACGTCCAAGTCTTGCGTGATCACGCCATCAAGGGAGCAACGACGCGGGAGTGGATGACGGGCAATTATACCCTTGGCACACAACACTGTAATGACTTTATTTCTGTTATTCGTATCACACCGTGCTATCGCAGAGCCGGCTCCATTGTGCTAGGGACTGTGTGCACGCAGATCCAAAAAAGGCAAGAATAAAATGGGCTCTGCCCTGCTGCTGTGTTGCACAAGCCGAGACGTCTATACCTTATATTGCAGGGATACGGGTGTGTGCTCTCCCTGTGATCCAATGCTCGCTGGAAACTTGTCACCCTGGTTAGCAGGAGTTTTCTGCTCAGCGCTTGGGCTCTGAGAGGAGGAGGAGGGATTTGATTGCACAGACGTACAGCTGCACTGCTCTCAAGAACAGAGCACAGGCATGGTGAGGTTGTGTGTTTGGAACATGCTGTCTAGACATACAAAAGTAAAATGTTAAGTGAAGCAGGTAGATACAGACAAAAGGGAGACAAATAATACAGGTCACTACCCCAGACCTGCCGTTTATACTGAGACAGCATGCCCATATCTGACAGATTAAGACACCGCTGCGACAGTCTTGCCCTTCCCCCTTGTACCAAAGTTTATCAGTTCCTGTGATAAGTTTGTTTGGGAGCTAAACCAGCAGAAAATTAACCCCACAAAAATAAACAAATGGAGGAAGTCAGAATGCGAGTCTGGGGCTGGTAGGGAGAGTGGGACTGCAACAGAGCTGATTTCCATCAGCTTAACCTATTGTGGAATTGCACACTTGGAATTACTTCCCTCTGTTGGATACATTTAAAATTGGATTCAAAACCACACACACGGACTGACTGCATGAACTCCCCCGGAGCACGGTCTATCCAGTGTCTGCGGTCTGGTTACAACAGGAAGGTGCTTATGTCAGTACAGGGCAGCGCACCAGTCACTTCACTTCAAAGGCAGCCACGATCAGCCTGTATCAAGAACCCCACAGTTACATGGGAGCTGGAAAACCCTGCAGCTCAGCTTGAATGCCAGATCCACAAAGGGGGAACCACCAAAGCTGGAGTTAAAACTGAACAGTTACCCGCCAGCCCTGAACTGAGACCTGAAGAGTAACTTCCTTTTGTACCCCACTCAAAATCACAAAGCCTTTTCAGAAACACGGGTGCAGCTTGATAATCTAAAAAATAAATCTTGAAGCCAGGCAAGAGATCGCTCCAAAATACTCATAAACAAGCCTTGTTTGACCAGATATTTTACCAAATACATTCATTCGACCACCTGGAGAATGGCTGTGTAAGGTAATAGCAGTGGTTGACCTAAGGCCTGGTCCATATACAGCTGGTGTATTGCTCTAACAGCCCCTGCTACAGCTGTATTTGTATCTATAAAGGTACTTAAAGCAGCATGAAATAACCAGGACTTTAATTATAGGTGCTTTTAAAGCCCCTTCAAGATGAAAAAAAGACTTTATCTATACACAGGTTAACTCAGTTCAAAAATTGTTTCAATTCAATCTTTATATCTTCACTGCCAAGGGATCTCACCAAAACATTCAGAACTGTCATCTTACGTTTCATTATTATCCTACTCTGTAGTAATGCAGAATCCTAAAGCGACATCCTGAACGGATACGATACTTACGAGAGATTACGATACTTACGAGAGATTACGATACTTACAGTTTTCTGAATTTACGCAAATTTTAAGACTCCTTTGTCTGAAACTATTTCTGGATATTTCAGAGGGAGTTCCCAAAGAAAAGGAGGGAGAGACATTTGGGATGTCCATGAACAACATCAGAATGGAATACAGAGCTACTGCTGCAAACCAGAATTTGGTACTTGAGAAAGGAATGAGTGAAATGTAGATCATTTTATGTGTGTTCTAAGCACTCAGAGCAGAGAAAGTGCTCAGGGGGTTTCAGGGAAAGGATCCATCTTGCCTTGTACTCAGGATAAAGTCAGATGGGCCCTTTCCAGTATGAGGGGGAAAAGGGGATTTCTTACACCTCAAAAGGGTCTCTTGTGTTCTGTGGGAAGAAGCCTGGCACCAGGCCCCAGCCTCAAAGACCAATTCTGTTGAACAATCGATTTTACAGTGATCATGTAAGAACCGCATTTTCCTCCCCTTCAGACATAGAGCAGAATGAGCAGTCCAGCTGCCGTAGGGCATAGCCTGATGATTTCTTTTTGTCAGCAGTACCAGTATTGATAGTTCTTACCCTGCTGTGCAACTCTGCTCCTGAGCTACTCCCTGCACTGTGCCAGCACAGCTATTTGTGCAGCTGTGTAATGGAAGGGATCAAGGAACTGGTCCACCTAAGATTTTTCCTAGGTGTTTTTCAGCCAGATCAAATCCCCAAATATCTTGGCTGACACAATGCAGTGGGAACACAAGAGCATGTGAAATCACAGAAGCTAAATCTCAGCTGAGGGACAGTAACTTGTTACAATGTACCAATTTAGCCACCTGCAATCATCCGTCCATTCCTTTAATCTGCTCTAGCAATTAGAGACAAATGGGCCTCAGCCTACAAGGAAGAAACCAGAGTTCATGAATGACTTGAAAACTAATTACAAGTCTCTAAGTCTTAGTAGTCAGGCAAGGATTGGAAAAGACTAATAGAAAAAAGAAGTCTTATAGTCATACAATACACAACTACAAAGTTCCTCAGCCAAAGATCTCACTGCGAAGATGAAGAAACAGCAAGCACCGGCAAGCAAAACTGGAGGTGATGGTGGGTCAGCATACTATTGCCTGGAGGTTTCTCACCCAGTAAATCAGAAGTCAATCCAGCAAAATAATGTTGTTATAGTGGTGTGAAGCGATGAAGAAGACAGACTATGACTCATCACTGCCCTACATATCGTATAAGCTTGTACAGCTCTGCAAAATGTTTGTAAAACACTTCCAAATCAGAACTATCTCCTTTTCATTCTACTTTGTCCAGATAACACAATAGACTAAAGCAGTGGGGAATGTATTTCTGGACACAAATCCATGAAGCACAAGACTAAATGTTTTCTCTAAACAAACACACAAAAGCACGTCAGCAACAATCTTTCATCTCCTCAGTAAGTTTTAGGGTGTTCTAGTGCCAGAAAAGTGAAGTAGCAAAATAACAAAAGGGCTAGAACACTTGACTGGTGGAGAGCAGCACCTGGTTCCTATCTTACATATTCTGATGTCAGATGGTGTGTAATACCCATCACAAAGGAAGCTAGAGTCAGTTCCAAAATGTATGCATGTAGCACATTTAACATGTATTTAACATGGACATGCATTTTCTACCATCATGGAGAAAGGTTTGCTAAGATTTCTCTGCCTAGAATCAGTTCAAATACAGGGGTAAGAACCAGGGCCGCCATTTTAGCAAAGCTGGCTGTGGATTATACTTGTTTGAACTTAGCACTGTCTGCAGTTTTATCAACTGAAATTGAAAATCCAACTTATGCACTACTATTTCTCAGTATTTGGCTATATCCAGTTGTTTCATTCTGGATAAATGGTTAGAGTGTCATACTGGACATGTTCCCGCTTGCCACTTGGTCCTTCATTTCTGTATCAAGAGGCTCACAGTAAAGAGTCAGGATCAGTCTGGTACAGGTATAACAGTAATTACAACCTGGTACATTTTTTTGGTGCTTAAATCCCAATCATTCAGGTTCTCCTTAAGGGTTACTTTCTTCTTGGTTAAGTTACCCTATAGTTGATTGAAAACTTAGAGGAATCTTCATGCCATTCCAATTTTAAATCATCTCTTACTGCTTCACTGAAGTCCTGGAATCTGGCAAAACCTCTGGTGATGAATACACTTGCATTCCAGATCTCCTTTAGCCAGGAAATTGCATGGAGACAGCTAAGAGCACTCAGTGCTTTGGTGAGCAGTCAGCAAGTCAGGGTGAATACTAGGGAAGCCACAAGTGACTATTTGATTCTGGAAGTCTTGTGTATCTCTGGAAGTCATAAAATACAGATGGGTAATGGCTTAACGATGAGGTCAGTCTTTGATTCATTAGCTAACAGCTGAATCTAAGCACAGATATCCCAGTTTTGAGGCACACTGCTAATTCAACCTTAAAAAGATGGGGGGGAGTTTTACCCTGCACTGTAAGTTTCTGTGGAGCTGTACTGGATCCTGGTTTTAACTCAGAGTTTTTATGTTTTCTCAATGATCTGAAGAGTTTTGTTTCTTGAAAAAATATGACTAGCCACTGGTAATCTTAGGAAAAAAAACATATTCAAATGCCATAAGCTTTTTGGGGGGGGGGCATAAGCTTCAAACACATTGGGTCAGCCACTGGAGCTATGCGAATTCACACCAGGATCTGACCATTTGCATTTCAATCCTACATTGTGCAAGAATCTGTGGAGATGAGTGCCATAACAGAAAAGCCTGCTTTCAGATATTAAAACCAGTACTGGCGTGCTCCAAAAGCAGGCATGAAACTAGAGTCAGAATTTCCTGTTTTAATCTCCCAACTACAGTCATAGCTGTACTTCCCTCCATCACAACTTCCCTCTGCCTGCAGTCCAAAAAGCCCCTATCCATCCCTGCCCCTACTCTTCCCAGCTGTTTCTTGAAACATCTAGTCCTACTTCCTCCCATTTCCCCTTCCATCCATCCCCCCAGCCTTACTTAATCGTTCACCTCATTTTCAAAAGTCCTTTCCCTTCCTGATCCCACCCAGCCAACCTAAGGCCCAGGGATAGGCATACAGTCTAGACGCTCCTTTAGCGATCACTGTTCCATCTTGACTGGAAATCATGACAGCAATTCTGTTTTGTAAAATACAGACAGTATTTTAGGGCAGTGCTGCAGACAAAGAACGAGGCACCCAGGGAGAGCTAGAGGGGCACCACTGGGAGGTGGGGGGGACAAAGGGGGAGGTCATAAATACTGCTTATTCACTTGGGCCTTTGGAGCATGAAGGAACTTGCTGACAGAGCAGGAAGTGTGGAAAGTAGCATGGTAAAGGCAGACAAACATCCCAAGCACATGAGAGCATGTCTTTAGACTGGCAAAATACCTGCAGAAATCACAGAACAAGCTATGGTTGCTGCCTCTTGCCCAGCTGCCAGTACAAGCGCATGGCCCTGGCCTGCGATGTTGTGTGCCAGAGCCTCCTCAGATCTGTTTGGGTGACTGTCCTGGCCTCAGGTTCTCTGGACTGTCCCAGAACCATGACTCCCATCTTCTCTCCTCAGTACAACGAATTCAGAAAAAACAGCACAATGTTGCCCAAAATGTAAATTTGCTGCCCAGAACAGTATTTCCAGCAGACAAATCTGTGACAGGTTTTCCTTCCAGGATTCAGCTTACAGAGTTGCAATGGTTTTATAACACACACTCAGTATCACTTTTCTGTCCTATAGTTTTCTATTCATTTTATTCTGTCTATATTACTATAGACCTATGATGAGATAATCCTTGTCTGTGAGCATGTGGAAGAATGCAGTAAAAATGGATTTACATGTAACTTGAGCTCAACAGCTCCTGCTGAACCAGTAAGAAATCCAGAAAAACACTTCTGAAAGTTAAATTTATCCAAAATATCCTGAACTATGTCCTTTTACCTATAAGTGGGGAGAAATAAAAAAGAAAGTTATAACATCAAGGCAATGAGGGAGACGATGCTGAAAGTGTGGTAAAACAGACTGCAGTAAACTTACCTTTCATTAGGGACTGCCCAAGTTTAATGGGCTATCTTATAAAGAAAATAATAATAAAAATTATTTTAAAATCAATTAGCTTTTCCTCTCTTTATTGATTTTTTTAAAGTATGCCTCTGGAGAGCTTCCACTTCCAGTATCAGGGTTTAAAAAAAAAGCTAGGTAATGCAACAGACAGTCTGAATGAGACATCAGACAGGGACTACTAATCCAGGGCTATTTATTACTCAAAACCTAACAAAAGCAGCTCATTTTTCTATACAGAAAGTCTTGGCTGCATTGGACGACACTGTAAACAGAGGAGGGTGAGCCCGAAAGAGATTGTAACAGTGTAATGGTATAACAAAATTAGATTCTTTTGCTGGTTTTGCTGAGCTTATTCAAACTGAATGATTCTGAGGACCCAATCCTGTTCTGACTGAAGCCAGCAAGAGATTTGCCACACATTTCAGAGAGAACAAAACCAGCCCTTCAGTCATAGCACCTCTGCCAGATTTTGTTTCACACCCTGCCAAAATGTCATAGCTTGAATCACTTCAGTAGCTTGAGCCATTTAAAACTGGACTGAACAAAACCCTGGAGAATAAACTGCAGCGAGAAATCTTCCCCTGTTCTTTCCCCTTATCTCTGCTATTCTGCCTCACTGGGTTACATGAATAGCAACCAAAAACTGCAGAGCGCTGACAGACATAGAGTCTCTGGGTGTTTCAGATGCTTCACAAGCTGTGAAAACATGAAACCACCATCCTTCATTTCTACCTATTTGCATTGTGTCCGGGATGGACTAAGTGGATCGTAACACAAAGATTATAGAGTAGCTGACTTCAGATGTTTTGGAAAAACTACACTGAATTTGAGATATTTGATGGCAGCTTCGAACATCAGTGCAGTTAAATTCTACTGAAGTGCAAAGTAAAGGTCTTCAGCAACATAATCGGTACTGACCCAGAGCATGCAAAATACCATAAAAACAGCAACATGGAGCAACATTAACTCATCAAACAGCTGGAGAGATGGAGCGCCCATTCTGCCAGGTAAAGAGCAGCTTTGATAGTTAATCCAATAGGGGGAGCTATAAAAGCTCAAGGGCAATTTGGCTGAGGACAGTGACACTGGTAATTTAATTATACTGGTTGGTCACACTAAAACCAAAGTTACACTGGAGATATAGATCGCTTCAGGCCTGCCAAGAGAGCTGGCCCTGCAGAATTCCTTTGATATGATGTACATCTCAGTGCTCTCCAAATCGCTGATGAGTCATGGATTGTTCTGCAGGACACAGAAAATCTTAATAAATTACTTTTATTGCATAATCCTTTCCAATTTTTCTCATGTATACCTGCAGGAACTGCAAAATAACAACATACAGCCCCCTGAGCTTTTTCACTGGCTACCTTAGCATACTACGTAGATCTTCCAAAACTACCAGGATAAAACTGAGGTTTCGGGAACATGCCATCCTCTAAATTTACATTCCTCTCGAGCTGCCTCTGGAATCAGAGGAACGTCAAGTTGCACTAGTCATGGCAGAATAACTTCATCTAGGATCTTCAGTTGAGACAAAATGCACCATTGTAACTGGCAATAATATCTCTGATGAGGTTTCTGTCCTGAATCTCACCGGCTTGTCTGGGTTTGTTAATTAACAGTTTTAGGGCTGGCTATTTTGTTTTTCTTTTTGCCACATTTTCTGGGATATGTGGAGATTCCTAGCAAATTATTCAATTCTTACCAAATAATTAACTTCGTCAGCATAAATTAATCACCAAACCATTCTAGGAGCAGTATTGCGTATGGGGAAAATGAGGTAAGAGCTCAACCAGTAGCCTCAGGCCGTGCAGCAAAACTACTGCAATTATGCTTCCTGAATTCAGGCGTTCCTGTCTCCCAGTTCTGTTCTCAGACTAGATCAATCCTTTAAACTGCCTCTGAATGCTTCCAGTTACAGCAGATATAAACCTGGTGGAGCAGACCTGACTCAATGCAGTCATACAGAGAACTGATCTTCAGCAGGCAGGTGAACTATAGGGAAGAAACATTTAATATTGCCATTTGCATCAGATTGGCAGCCTCTGTCCAAAGGCTTTGTGTTAACAGACAGCAGCCTTGCAGAAAAACATGATACTGAAACTTATTCTCTGTTGATGGTGGCCTTTATCCCACCCAGACAGGAAGATGTAAATGGCTGTATAGAGAAAAAGGGCCTAGAGGAGTAAGGTAAATAATTTTCAAAGAACAGTGCAGAAAGTGAGCCAACTGCTGAGGTATGTGGACTGTGTTTGAAACTGTGGGAAAACTACTTGCTCACAGGGAACTGGGGTTGGGAACATTTAAGTGCCACGATGGACAATGCTCTGTTGTGAAATCTGTGTATGGAGGACTTCTTATTTTTCGCACGTATGTGTAGATTTCTGGGAAGAGCACATTTAATAAAACCATATTCAAGAGGACTGGGCTGAAGTAATTGTTTTTCCCCTTTAATTTTTAAGTGGCTACAAAACAATGAAGCTCTCAGTTCTTTACACTTCACAAGGGAGAATGTACAAAGAGCCGCTTAATCTCCTTCAGTTCAGCTCTTTTATTCTCATGGGTATCCAGTTGCAAGGTATCCGTATCAGTCTCTGAATTCTCAGCCGATCCCCAAAGCAAAGTGCATCCAACTGTAAGCTCTTGTTTGAACATGCCATTTCAGGACCGACCAGGTTTCAGCAGGAGCATGTGAGGGTTGCTATGCCTAAATCCGTTTGACACTGGCAGAGGAGCAGTATCACAAAATCCAGCAGTACTCATTCTGATGATGAAATGCCAAGTAAGCGCTTTCCCAATGCTAGGCCAATCTTAATGCTGACGTTTGTGATCTGGAAGGAAGCAAGCTATACAACTAACGTAGGCATGACACCAAGGAAGGTTTGAATGCTTCCTGATTGGTTTTCCAAATAATTATTTCATTTGCTTCTAACAGAGACTAGCTTGCAATTCAAGTAGTGTATGGTTTTCTTCAGTGCAAACTGCAATTAAGGAATCAGATGGCAAGATATAAATCATATCACAGGATCAACTAGGAAAGAATGATGAAACCAGACAATATTAGGGATGACAATACTAGGGATTCAAATTAGTTTTCACCCATTATTGCCAGGCAGTCTCAAATGCAAAGAGGAAAAAAGGAACATAAATATATTTATACTTAAGGTAATAAATTAACACCTGCATGCTAAATTAATTTGTTAAATCTGCTAAATCAAAATGCTAAATTTGGCTCAGTCACTTAGCAACAGCTGCATCAGTTTAAGATGTTTCCATTCTGCAGCTGTTAGCTGTCACCTAGGGCTGGAGCTCCCATCCCTCCAGCAAAGTCAGCAGAAGCAAATGTGTGCCTACATTTTGCCTGCTCATCTCCAAAATCCAGCGTCTTAACTCAGATGCATCTTTATCATCTATCTACGAGCTTGGCTTTGCCATCAGGTAGAAGCCCCAGCACACGTTCATTCTGACAGCTCTGATGTGAAGCAGTAACCCACACCAGAGGGGCAGTACAAGCAGTCACGTCTGAAACTGCCATAGCAATACTTACCAGAGTGTGTCCATCAATGCCTGAAGTTAAGACGAAAGTAGAATTGCAAATAAGCATGGAAGTGTGCAAGGAAATAAGGACAAGAAAACTTCTACTGGATTTTTGTCACAGCATAACAAACAGTTTAGGAATTACTAGGCCAAAAAGAAGGAGCCTAAGGGTTAGAGCACACCCCAGGGGAAAGGGAGATCTCGCCTTGGTCCAAGCTCTCTCGACTGCTTAATTACAATGCTGCTGCACCCTTCGTTATTCACTTGTTTCCTGATGTAAGTGACTGTGTTTGCTGTGATGTGTGTTCGGTTCTGCGCTATCCCCTGTGAGGCAGGTGTGCTTGGAGCACAGCTTCCAGAGCACAACCCTCAGTGGATGCAGACAAAGGAATGCCTACTCTGAGGATCCTGGGTAGGGTTAAAAGCAATACAGGAGCTGAACTGCTTGCCAAGACCGCATCCAGCCTGATGTGCAGAAGGAAAATTCAGAGTGCAAGAAACTTTGCCAGCCAGAAAGAAATCACTTGTCTGGTGATTTTAGAGGACCGTGCTTTAGCTACGCAGCTAAACTCCAATAGGATAATTCTTAAAATTTAATATTTTGATCCTTAGATATTCCTATTAGGGAATGCCACTGGAACAAACAAATTACATAAGTTACAGTCACAGAACGAGAATCTCTGTGGGCTGGTGCTCACAGTTTCTTGTTCAAGTGGATCAAAGAAATGGCTCTCTAGCAGCTGCAGCATCTCCACCTTCACTGAATGCCCTTAGGCAGGGCATAATGGTGTATCTAGAGCAATGGGGGAAGGCGGTCTGCCAGGTATCACCGTCTACTATTCATCAGGCTGGAACTCCCTCGAACTCTGTGATGTTTTCTCCCATGCTGTCCTTCGAAAGGAAGAACTTAAGAAAATCCATAAGAATAACACTGCAGCCTCCTTCCCACCATAATAAAATTTAGGCTAAGGATGATGCCTTCACACCGCTGAGCCACAAGGAAGCAGTTGGTATGCTGGAAATGCTGCTTATTTTACTAATCATCATCATTTTTCATTGTGTTGTCTCTCTTCATGAACAGAAAAAGACGGGAATCGGCCGTTCTGTTCTTATGCTGTGTATACACTGCATAGTCACAAGGGATGCCACAATCTCTGGCTGATGCATTTCAGATTTAAAAACTAAGCAGACAAATCATGCACCTAGCCTAGGCCATACAGTCATTAAAATTCTGTTAAATGCACATACAGGAAAATCATACCTGAACCACATGTATTATACAGACAAGGTTTCCATCTGATGTTTTTATCAGTACCCCAATGGCAAGGCCATGGCTTGTAGGCACCACCATAACACTAATTATGAGTAATAATAGTTTGCCAAGCCCTAACTCACAGCTCCGGCATGGCACACACACTTCCCAACTGCCTACTGGTACTAAAGAGAGAAGGAGATATTTTGTGTTTATTTCCACTGGGAGCACACATCCTTGCGTACAAGTGCAGGAAAACCATCCAACATTGCAAATATATGGCTAATCTCTGTATCAAACAGGCATCGTAAATATACCCAGGAAAAAGACATAAGCCAAACGGGTCTGATTCTCCTCTGCTCAGTATCCTTCATAGCCATTTATGTTATGGCAGGGAGTAGGATACCAAGAGTTCATCACCTCTTTTTTTAACCTCTATCTTGTTCTGCACCATATGTACATATACAAATCAAAGCTATTAAAAAAATCAACTTCAGAGTATATGCTACTATATTCACACCACTAGTAAGTCCACTTCAGCTTTTGTTAGCCTATGTAGGGACTGCATGTGGTTCCTTCCTACTACAGGAGCTAAGTTTCCTTCAGCAGACAGTCCTCATGCATAGTGAGTAAATAGGAACAGAGTACTTGTGGGAAAACATGAAAAAGAAGTAAACAGGATGCTATTATTAAACAAATTCAGATCAGAGATTGCCAGTGGCTATACCTTTTCCTTGTTTTCTTCCCCAAACCCTATAAGATAATGTGATGACTAAGAAGATCACAAACAGCAGCACATTATAAGGCCCACTTAGTAAGGGAAAAGAAATTTAAACACATCAACTTAAGTTACTTAAAAAAATAAATCAGCTCAGCAAACAACCTCAGTCCTCAGAAACTGTATAGGAAGTCCTCAATTTCCAAAGTGTTCCCACCTCTTTAGCCTTCCTGATTTTTTTTTTTTAACAGCACAGTTATTTGAAGGTATTCAGGGTGAGCAGAAATGCAGCTGAAATTCCTGCTTTGCATGGTGTGAGGAATGCTTCTAGCAGATTCCGACTACAGAACAAGTCTCCTGTCTGGCCAGTCACTGTCAAATGGAAGACTGCTGGTTTGTCTGACAAACTATGTTGGACTGCTGCCAAAACTTACATCT
>VYZW01033039.1:0-15253 GCA_013401315.1 Balaeniceps rex | reverse complement strand
TCCGTTGCTTCAGCTTCATGGCATCGGAAGCAGACAATGAAAAAATGCACCTTATCAACAGGGACTCCAGCAAAGATGAGCTTACACAATGCTCTCTCTGAAGGAAACCACAAAGCACACAGGCATGGTACAGCTCAAAGGGAACATGTGAATATAGAACCAGGCATAAGTCATACTCATGTTCCTTTTCCGCAGTTCCACAATCTTTCCTTTGGCATCAGAAGCAGACAAAATCAGAGTGAATGAGAAGTTGTGATCGTTTCCTTTATATCTGTTTCTTCACTCACCTTTGGTCAAGCTTGCTGCTGCAGCTGTCCGATTCAAATCTTTCTAAGATGGGCTGCCTCCTTTCTTCTCTTAAAATNNNNTGCCTCCTTTCTTCTCTTAAAATCTTTCATCACCTGTTCATAAAGAAAAGCAGAGCTCCCATTTGCTTTCTGAACTACTGCTATTGTATTTTTGCGGCTATAAGCAATGCATGAGTCATTATCACTAACAATTGAGAGAGGGAGAACAAAAGAACTCACTTCTTTCCCACAAAAAAGTTTCTGGCACGGTTGTTAACATAAGTTTTTTGATAAATGCTTTCATACTTGTCAAGCGAACGTGATGTCTGATAGCAGGTTCAGAAGGGCACTTGGCAGGTGTATGCCGACATCAGTGGAATGATTTATACTAGAATATACAGTTTACCTACAATTAAACCTTAATTCAAGAACTGCTTTGCCTGGGCCAAAACGCTGCTTTGGTAGCAAGTGCGAAAGAAAACACTACTAGTACAAGCCCTCCTGCTCAGGCAGTACAGTGAATGCCACTCACAACCCAGATCTGTGAAGGACAAAGTCAAAAATGAGTAAGAACCAGGTTAAAAGTTTCCACAGAGTTTAAGTGTTTTGCTAAAAGCAAGACAGCATGCAAAAAGGCTGCTGGACTCCAAGTCTCTAACTCAGCCCAGCAAAACACGAATGAGTATTTAAATATATTTTAGTGCTGCATGAGACAATACAGTCCCTCTTAACCTTTCTAGCCTTGAAATCAGATTTGTACAAAGATACTAATTTGAGCTGCTGTAAATTTCAGTGCCACATTATTTGTTGGTTTTGTTCCATGGCACTTTACAGAGTCAGAAAAAGCCAATTATCAGTGACAGCAACTGGAATTCAGTAACTTATCTTTCTTTACAAGTGCAGCAGAATACTGTGTTTTGCTCTTATGTAATTATTTTTCTCAGAAACACCCACAGGTAAAAAGATAACAGAGCAATGATAATTTTTGTTGATCTATGGCACTATGCATAATAAACAGAAGCAGGGATTTCAGTTTGTTGTTTTGGAGACTTGTTCTAAATACACTTGAATACTAGTCATTTCACCTCAGGGCCTCCTACTGGTTTTTCAGCATTTACAATTCTTCGAAATGTGGTTCTATGGAAAAATATTTTGAAAGTTGGGTGCAATGGATATATTGAGACAATAAATATTCGCTTCATGGACACCCTGTTCAATACAGGACCACGTTTTAAGGCAAGCAGTTTGATTCTGGAACAAGCTTCAAACAGATGGAAAGCAACACAATGTGAACAAAAGATGAAGGACTGCACACTGTGTGCAATTTTTGTTAGCAAGTGTCACTTTACTATCATGAATGGGGCTGTGGCAGCTAACAGCAACAATTAAGAAAGCCAAAGCTAAGGGTGATTTTGTATTACACAACCCAGAGGGGAAAAAAATCCCCACCCAGAAATGGGCTTAAAAAACAAGAGCTTTTAAATGTGAAGCTTTTTCTCTGCCTTTAGCTTTTTGTTTGTTTTAGCTTTTAGCCTTTTGGATTATGCCTGTGAGCTTGTCTTCAAAACCAGGAAAATTAGATCCTTCTGGTTTTAAATCAAAACTGACAGAATCACTTGAATTCAGGATCTTGGTCTCAGGGGGAAAAGAGAAATACTGTAGTGCTCGTAAGAAAAATCAAGCATCAGTTAACGCAAGGGTCTTTTGCCAACAGGACCTGCCTTCAAATCATCATTTACTTAAAATTAATCTATTTTTGCTCCAGTCATATTAAAAATTTTCTTTAAAATCCTAAATCTACACAACCTACTGCAGTAATAACAGGTAGGTTTCTACAGCAAAATACCTGGGTTTGTAGAATGTTGAAAGCTGTGTCTATTATTATGGACTAGTGATTTTATTTCTATTAATTTGTATATGTCTTGTTGCATCAGAGATCATGAACACAAGGTGGTTTAGAGACTTCCTTTCTCCATGATTCACCTCATCAAATAACATTGCTTGTTATAGTTTTAGGAAAAAAGTGCTTCCCATCAAACCTAACAGCACGATCAGAAAACAAAAATCAGTGGCAGTACTCATTTACTGTGCAGGGTGGCCAGTCGTGACTGAAGAGCAAATAAACCTTCTGGCCCTTCGGCATGAGGCAGTAACCCTTGGAAGCAGAGTGGGGGAGCAGATAGGGGTAACCCCCCCCCTTCGGTTGCTGCTGCCTAAACCCAACAGGGTTTGCAAATCCAAATTTTCAGTCTAGTGGTTGGGCCTAGTCGCTGTGATTACACCCACATTAGTAAATTAAACAAGTCTGGGACCAGTCTCTGCCCCGGAGGCGAACTGGCACAGGACATCCAATGTCCGTTCTATTAAAACCTCAAAAAGTCAGTGAAAGCACAAAATCTGCCTATTGGGGATGGCAAGATCTACCCCCTAAACTGTGCCCCGGAGTATTTTGGGAAACTGCTCATCAGCCCAGGCTAAAGCCATGGAAGGATTAATGAGAATCAGTAGAAACAACCGAGCTCCAGTGCTCAGGAACATCCTGATGCTGTTTAATTTGCTGGTATCGGCAGAGCTTTAAAGAGCCTGTACATTTTTCACACTTTGATCTGTGCCAATACCCTCACCAGGTCATTACAGCAATAGCCTGCACATGTAGCGGTGGCATTTCTTGCCCTAATATCAAGCACTCTCAGATATATTGTCTAAACACTCATGCTCATGTCTGCTGAGCAATTCCCCTAACGTCATCATCCCTGGCTCTTTCCTATCACCCATGCACCAGGATTACTGTCTGCACAGCAGTGTAGGTACAGCGGAGCTCCTGAATGCAAAGTCTGGCACCATCCTTCAACTGCTGTGAAAAGCATCCAGAAAGGGGTAACTTCCTAAACCTCCAGAGCTGTGAAAAGCGTCCGGAAAGGGGTAATGTCCTAAACCTCCAGAGCCACTTGCTAAGAAAAGCTGTGCTGAAGCTATGCCTGAGCTTGCCAGGGCCTATGCTCAACATGGTTTTTCTGTTTGGAGGCACTATGACTACTTTTAGTTTCTGTATCTAATTGATTTCCAGTTTTAAATGTCAGTGGAAAGCTACTGATTTGGGGGAAAACCAACTAAACCACAACAGAGGAAATACGGGCACATGAATTCCCTGCTATACAGTTAGCTGAACTACAGATTCAACTCCTCTGCAATTGCTCATTAACATTAAAGCAGTTGGAAGCATTTGCCAGCATCTTCCAGCATGATAATTCCCAATTTCACCCCTGCAAAACCCATCCAAGAATTCTTGGTGTGTTGATACCCTCCGAATGACTCAGCCTCCCATAGGAAAAGGAAGTAGATCAGGGAATTTTAGGAAGGAAGGGTGCTGAAACCATATACAGAGCTAAGAACAGTTAACTGCATAGGTGCTACGGAAAGAGCCGGAAATATGGGAACTTGGGCAGAGAAGGAAAGTAGGAATACATGCAAATAGGAAAGAAAATACAAGCACTCATATGCATGGAAGGGAAAATGGGAGAAAAGGATGTGGAGGGACTCTGAAATGAGGAGAAAAGAAAGTGAGGAGTGTCAGAGAAAAGGGAAACTACATACGTCCTGGTATAGAGCAGGCAGGAGCATGAGGGAATCTGGTACATGGAGCAGACACAAGGACAACCTGGAATGAGGCACAGAGCCAGCAGTGCCACAAGGAAGAAGAAACTGATGAGCCCAACTCGTTCAGTTTCAAGAAACTATATGTTGTAAAATGAATTTTAAAAGACATTCCAGGCTTGAACATTCATTTTTTACAAACTACAAAATTAAGGCCTTCACCTGTATCTAGAAGATCTGTATTCTCACCTATCAGTGGCAAAACACAAAATAAAGATGCTATAGGAGCACACCAAAAGCAATTGTTTGGAATGACACTACCCTCTGGTGGTCAAAAGATACAATTATACGTACACCAGGAAGGTAAAATATTTGGAGCTGGTCGTACTGATAACTATGGCTTGTTTGACCCCTTATTCATGTCATTGGCACCAACTATACTTACCAAAAAAAAAAACAAAACCGCAATCGGTTCCAATCCACACTTCAGTAATCCACCTTGAGACCATGCTGTTAAATGACATATCCACCTCATTAGTCTGTGTTTTAAAATGACACATTCATGACTGGTCGTAAGCACAAGTAACTGTCTGAGGCTCTGAAACAGAGTAGCAATAATTTTTTATGTTCTCTGGCAACCTGCAAGAATAGGAACAACACACATGGCTGTGCTTAGCTATGTAAGTAAAGGAAGTAATGCAATAGTAAATTCCCAAATTATTCCCAAATAAAACTTAAAGCTATTGCCAGAAATTTTCTGCTTTATGTCTCTGGAAAATAAGCTCTTCAGAACTGACATTCACTTTTAGTGTGTGCAAGAGAGCTCCTAGACCAACAGACTCCAGTCTCTATATGTCACTTTAATACAAGTGTTTAATAAAAACTACAATACCACTTGTAGGAAAGAAAAATGGAAGATAATTTTTTCCAATTTGGTGCTGACCACATCCATAATTGTATACATTGTCACCAATTAATTCAAAACAGAGAGCATAAAGCTGTGGTCAGAGGAAAAATTAAAAAAAGGAGCCTATATACACACATATTAACAGCCAGCTTTCTCATGCTGATCCTTACTTCTAACAGGACATTCCTTAATTTCATCCAAAATCTTAAACACATAAAGGATATAACTTGTTTTTTCTTCCATGTTAGAGTTACAGAACATCATTGCTGAGAAAAGCAATTGCTTCAATTCAGGGTTTTCATGAAGGTGCTTCGGGACTTATGTAATGACTTAATGCAGTCATTATGTCTCCTGCCTTGCCTCACCTTGACATCTGATCTTGTACAAACAATAAAAGCCAAATATTAACCACTCTGCCATTTTCTCCTTTCNCCTTTTAAAAATATGCCTATTTCTCACAGCCAAATGATCCTTTTGGAAGCTGAGCCTTCCAAATACTCTTTTATCCCCAAACTTCTTAAGACCAGATGTCTCGGTGGTCCTACATTTCTGGAAATGAGGAAGAGCTTGTCACGTCACTCCCCCCTAGAGAAACAATTCTGTGTTTTGCAACTGTGATCTTTATGGTAGGCTGACCTTCAACTAAAAGTAAAGGTTTGCTTTTGCTGCTCAGAAGCAATATATTTATGTACTGCCTCCTTGCAAGAAATACACCGTGCAGACCTTGATCGGGCAAAAGTCATTCCTGCCGAGTCTGATAAACCGTCATCTTTGATGCCACCTTGTGGCAAAAATACTAGATCCTAGAAACACTCAGCATTTGTCCCTCCTTGCAGGTGCATTTAAGCACAGTGGTAACCACTGCCAGCGGCGCTTCGGTTTTACAGCTCATAAAACCAGAATCTTGGCATGCCTAAAAATGCGGCACCAGTCAGTGATGGAGATGACAAAAATCAGGAAAAAACACTGCAAAATGCATTTATTCTTTCCACAGGGTGAAAACTAAAGCGGTACATCAAAGGACACATGGCACAACCATTCGTGTGCTCAGAGCCCACGCATTTATTTCTCTCTCCCCCCCTGCAAAACACTTGTGGTGAGAGGTACAACCTTTTCCGGATGTGTAAGTGCAAAATAGCACCACAGGCAGAGACTGAAGGAAAACTCAACCCCAGCCTAATAGGACAGGAGGCATTTACACTGATACCTCACACTGGACTCACCCTTCTCAGTTATTAGGCAGAAAAAATTATCCTAAAGGAGGCCATGCCTATTTTTCAGGGCCACCCCGAGGCCATTTGGCGCCTGCCATGAAAGCCAATGTTACCACCTTCTGCAGCATGAGGACAATGCCTATTTTTAGCGTTACTTCCACTGGAGAAGCCCAAGAATCACCACCTGCCACCTCCTGGTTCCCTGTCAAACGCTTTTCTCCCAGCAAGCGAGCGGGAGGAAGAGATTGAGCTAACCCACGCACCTCCCCCTTGCGCAGCGAAGCCTTCAGCAAGGCTGAGGCCAGCGGCAGCCGCCCGCACCCCCTCGGTTTTGCCTCCCGGCCCTCGCCTCGCCGCCTCCCGCCTCACTTCACCACAGCACTAACAGCCGCAGCCCGCGCGCGAGAAGGCAGGTGCCCGCGCCGCCCCGCGCCGCGCCGCGCCCCAGCCCGCCGCGCCGGCCGCACGCGCCCCGCTCCTTTCGCGCCCCCGCCCCCCCGCCGCCGGGCAGCCCGCCGCCGCGCGCATGCGCCGTCCCGCCGCTGAGGAGGAGGAGGCGGAGGAGGAGGAGGCAGTGGCGGCAGCGATGCCGCGTCGCCTCACCCCGCCGCGGGGACGGAGCTTATCCTTTAACTGCTTTTGCCTGCCTGAGGAGAGGCCGTGCTACCAACCCGACCGAGAAATTGGCTCGTCCCCAGTTCCCCCGTGGGCGGGAGCGGGGGCCGGGTACCCCCCCGCCGGCCTGAGGGGAGCTCCATCCGCCTCACCGTGGAGGGGCTGAGGGAGAGCAGAGCTCCCTTCTTCCCCCACCCCGTGCCTCTTTTCCACCGCAGGGAGAGACCTTCCTCCTCCTAAGCCCTTCCCTGGCGGGGAGGGGAGAGGAGGGGATCCCCCTGCCCTCACCCCGGTCAAGCCGGGCTCCCTGCCCTTTGCTCCCCGTCAAGCGGAGGGTGAGTCAGGCGTCTCGCAGGCTGCAAGCAGGTGGGGAAGGAAGCCGGTTCCTACCTCGAAGGGAAAGGGTGGTCATTTTCCCTCCCTCTCCCGCTTTCTTTCTCCCCATAGGTGGTGGGCTGGACCAGAGTGAACTCGTCCTCCGAGTCCTTCGGCCTGAGAAACTCCTGCCATGGCTGTCGGTGGGGTCGGGACCTCGCTCCTGCTGATGGCCGGCATCATGGTCACAGTGGGGCTGTGCAGGAGATTAACCCGCCGCCGGCTGCGCTCCCACCAGCGCCTTTGCACTTTTCTTTTGGAGATGTTTAGCACCTTCCAGATTTGCGCTTGCACTAACGAGCTCTGCCTGCTCGGCAGTGTGGAGCCGAAGCCGCATACCGCCCTCACCCTCACCTACGGTTTCACCGTCCTGCACGGCTTGACTCTGACTGGCAGCACATGCAATCCCTGTGGCACCTTGCAGCCGATGTGGGGCGGTGGGATATCGGTCAAGGCGGGTGGACTCAAGATCGCCGCTCAGTTCGTGGCTGCAGTGCTTGCCAGAATGTTTATGCGCTTTATCTGGAGCCTGGAGATGGCAGAGCCACATTTTGGAGCGCTCTCACAGAGCTGCAGCAACCCCATGCAGACTACAGAGACGCAAGCGTTCTGCATAGAACTGCTCTTTTCTGTCGTTTTCCAGCTGACCGTCCTGCGAGTGGAAAGTGTTAATCCCAAATACAAAGTCCATTTGATTGCTTTTCTCATCACCATGCTCGTGTATGCAGGTTAGTCTTTTTTTTTTTTCTTGTGTTCCTGCCATAAAGTTTTAATGGAAAGGTTTTTTTTTTATTTTCTTAAATGTGTTAAGTCGCAAAATTACTTTTCTTAGAGTACAAAAAAACGCATCAAGGAAAGTCTTTGGTCCTACATATGCAGAGTTCATTTGGAGTTTATGTAAAGTTTGCCTGGTTAGATTCCAGGCAGGTGTGGGGTTAAGAATGAAGTGAGTTACGAATTTAAAATTATGTCAAATCTACGATTAAATAGCACTAAGATTTTCACGGACACTGTTAAAATACCTTGGTGAAGGATCATTTCATAATCCGACTTTATATAGCATAGTGTGCTCTGATTTCTAAGTGGCATTGCGAGAGGGCACCACTGTCTGCATCAGGAAAAAAATGCTGATTGTGCAGCGGCAGGGTACAGACCGGTAATATGCAAGTTCAGCATTTAAATAATGCATAATTCATATCAGTGCAGTTTATTTCATTACATGAAATCCTTAAATCAGAAGCAGGAATGGTTATTTGTAGAATGCATGCAGAAACGATAACACAGTACCTCATGAAACCAAAGGTAAAAAAAGAAAAAAAAATTAGGTGCCTGTTGTATCATGGCATTTACAAGAGTCTCCTGTCTCTGTAACGCCCTGTGTGGCCATGTCCTTGCCCCTGCCTGACTGTCACCTCATGCTTCCCAGAGCTGGGACGCTGTCACCTGCACAGCCTCCCTGGACCAGGTGAGGGGAGTCAGTCTGAACTCCTTTCTGCTGACTGTTGATGCTCCCTGTTGTCCCCAGTGAAGTGCCAGAGTTATGTCACTTGTCACTTGAGGACTGCCCTGCAGGGAGTGGGTTGTACTGGGAAGGAGATTCTGTAGGTTGGGGTACAGGGAGGTGAGGGAGAGAGATGGTTACAGAACTCCTTGTTTGTGCTACAGACCCCACCACAGAGGAAGTCATGGAGGAAATTATCAAATCTGCTTATGAGAGAGGGAGATCACTCTTTTATCTGCAAATATCTGGAATGTCATTGGCATCTTGTCCAAAAGGTTTAACATAATATGTTAGCATAATACATATGCTAACATAATAGCCTATAGTAGTATAGAGTGCAGTTGGATTTTCAGATGTGTTACTGAAAAAACCTTTACTCATTATGTTTAGCTGAAATTAGCTAATACCTGAAAGATTAGAAGTAGTCCATGGAGAACTCTGAGAATTAACTTAGCGATTTGAACTACTTTCCAAAATTAATATTTGAGGGCAGAGGCAAGGTGTCCGTGCATTTTAGCACATTAAATATATTTCTGAATTGCTCAGTAAAAGTGTAGCCAAAGATAATCCCACCTCTTCTACAAGCATAGAAAGCTGGATTCCTGATTCTTAACATTCCTTTCCTGCTTAGCGAATAGTCATACAAAATAATACGTGTCACATTGCTTTTCTCTTTGCTAGTTCATCCAAAGAATTCATGCCCAGTGTCATTGGCCAGGCTGGCCTCATCTCTTTTTCTAGCAGGAGCAGGCTGCGTACCCAGTCCCCTTCCTTACCATAAACTTGGGCTTGTTACGGCTAGCGCAATCGATCTGCATGTGCTTCTAGGAAACATCAGACCTACTGCGCCCAGGCCTCTTTCACATGCACAGTTCGTACTGTATCATGTGCAGAACACCCTGTGCTACCTGGACATTTTTCTTTCCATTTCTTTTAATCTAGAATCAAGTCTACTATAAAAATATATCTGCATCCCAGGGAGCAGATCCTGAACCTAGTTTTACCCCCTCCTTAGTGGAAAATCTAATTCTTTCTCGTTCACTCTGCTCCAAGCTTCCTAAGGTTTGCGCTCTTTGCTGTACGCTCAGGTTCAAAAGGAAAGGTGAGAAGTGCTGTCTTCCCCCTGCAGCAGTCGTGAGCCTGGTGTTTTACTGTGCACTCCTGAGATATGGATTGGAACCCTGTGAAGTAGAGGAGGGCGTAAAACCCAAGATTCTTATCACTGAGCTATTATACGAGTATGGGAGCAGGCTGCTGCTGTTAATTTCTTTGTGTGATGAAGTCACAGGCTTGCACTGTAACAGATCTCTTTTTGGGTGGAAGGTTGGGTAGGTACATGTAGGACACCTTGGAGGTTCTCAAACCCTTCTTGCTGCCTCTTCCCCTCTGCCCACATCTACACACAAAAGCTCCCCAGGATATCCTCCATTCCTCTTCCCCCTCCATTTTGAGGGCTGCTGATCGGGACCCCCTTCCCACAGCTGCTCAGCCTCCTGACAGCACACCGAGTAGCTGAGGCAATAGCAAAGGGCCTGGTAGGTGGCCACGACCTGTGTCTGGTGCATATATACAACCCACAGTATATCCCGTGGGTCTTGTGGTGTAACCGTCGCCTTGTCTGTTCCACCTCCAGTTTGAGAAATGGTACTTCGTACAGGCGGTAGAAAGAGTGACTTCCAAATCAGGTGTTGGAGATAGTGGCCTCCAGCAGGACAAGTTCTCATCTACGGGCTTCGAAGACAGGCAGATGCTTAACTTAGCCAGGCTGGATCATTCTCAGGAAATCTTCTGCACCTCTTTGTTAACTGTTTAGAAGGAACTTGAGTGCTTCTTTAAGAGGAACGGATCTTTCTTGCTCAGCCAGCACTAAAGGGCTAGGCAACTAGCGCAAATTTAGGCAAAGCAATGCTAGTTTAGGCAGACTGGTAACATTCTTCCTTTTTCCTACAAAAAGAGCCAATAGTTTAGAATATTTTATGACTAATAATTTTTTCAAACTTCTATTTGACAGATACAGTGTTCTAGCTAGGAAGTCAGAAAGGTGCATTAAATTTACAAAATAAAATTCATGCTAATGATTCATTTTTACACTCTGATTTTAAAAACCAAATCAATTGTACCTTCAGGATCTGGGTTTATTAGTTATGAATGAACCAGAAATGTTAGAAAATACATCTCATATATAGTATATCATATTTCATTCCATGAATTATGTTCTACTATATGTTTGAAAGCTGTATCCTATAAGAGGAATGATTGCAGTCTAAAAAAGAACTGCAAGAAGGAATATCTCTTACTCCATATCAAATTTGGTTTGGGTAAAATTTTGAAGGATAGCCATGTCCCTGTGGCTTACACCTGTCTAAATGTATTGATACACATACAGGGCTCAAAAACATTAAATTGTGTTTATTTGGTTGACTAAGTGAAGTTAAAATAAATGTTGACGTGTACCCCATAAAAGGTACTTAAGTATGCCATGGAACTTACTACAACAAATAACATCGGATTATACAGTAAGTATTTTCAAAATTACGAGCTGTCCCTTTAGTTTTTCTTTTTCATTGTTAAAAATATTTGGATTTTTCTTATGTGTAGACTTACACAGACCAAATGTTTATAATAGTGTAAACAAAAGCTCCAATAATATGTTTATAATACTGTAAACAAAAGCTCCAATACTGACTGCATTCACTGTTTCTTCTACTGAATAGAAGGAAAAAGAGAATATTATGTCTTTGTGTATTAAGGAAATGATTCAGAAGCTAAGGATGCAGACCATACGCATGTTGGTAAAGAATGTTTTTGGATATTTCCTTTGGGAAAATATTTAATTAGAGGAAAGAAAAAAATACACCTTTTGAGGGCTTTTTCATTTACAAGCAATATTACAATGAAGTCGGAATTGTGTGAAATTGGTTAGATGTTTCTGAGCTTAACGTATCAAGGTAAAAATGATATACATATTTTTAATTCCAAGTTTCTTCCTAACTTTGGTTTTGCCTTTAGTAATTTCAAAAGTTAAAATTACTTTTTCGCACATTGTGTGGAGCACACATTGCTTTACCTTTTTATGTGTACAACAGCAAAGATGTTATACTTCTTTTGCTATAAAATCATGTATCTCTTCTGATAAACAGACTGAGATGTTTAATAAATATTTTAAAATAAGATTATACTAGTGGCCCTGGCCTATGGTTGATATTCCAGTAGTTATTAGTAATGAATACTGAAGAAATACAGAAGTTAGAACTCTAGTGTTCAGAAACAGCAACCGCCTCCTGAGAGCGAAGTTCTACTCTTAAATGTGTTTGTGGATATACAAGCAGAAGCAGTGAATTTCATAAACAGATTAAAGCAAAGTAAATTATTGTAGATGGCCTTCCCGGCAACAGTGGAAGTTGTTAATGTGTCAACATGCAGAGTAACAGACTGCACAGTCAATCTGAGTTGCTGTTGAGAACAAGTGTAAAACCAGAGTAAACTGAGTAGGTCAACAAAGATTAAAACCTTCCCGAACTGTAATAATGGTAAAAGAAATAATGATTATATAGAAAGAGAAATACAGGAGAATGACAAAGACCTTACTAAAACTTTCAGTAAATGATTGCATGCTCATAACAAATGAGGATTACAGCAGCGTGGTATTTGTACAAAGGATAAGTTCCAAGCTTGTGCTAGCTTACTTGGGAAAAATCAAGAATAAGCTTTAAGAAACTAAATAGACACAACTATATAATATTTTTGGGAATAGATTAATAGATAAAACAGATATGGGGTGGTTAGTAACTAATAGTACAGAAATACAGAAAATTTTGCTCTAAGTAATGTTTTTTCTGCAGGATTGCCATGAGTGGAACAACATGTGTCAGAATTAAAAACAATTACCTCCAGGTTCATCTGCAGTGTAATTACAGTTTAGTTGCCACAATGTAGTATGTTCAGATAAAGTTATTTAGAGAATGTTTAGGCAACTTCATTTACATCTGAAGTCGGAGGCAAGGAAAGACACTTGGCTTCTTTAAGCTTCCTTTTTCAAGGGAGTGGAGTAGCATTTGCTTTTATTTTCTTCAAACAACGTATAGAATGACTGTGATGGCTTTTCCTCAAGTTATTACCATATGACAATCTTAGTGTTCTATAAATTGATAGGATAATATTAGTGTTCTAATAAGAAAGTACAGAGGTCAGATTAGCAAGAACAGTGCTTGATGGTTTTTTCCATTATCTTGCATAATGTGTTACATACAACATGGGGATGTAATGAAAGCTCAGTATTTGTTTACTAATATTTGTGTAATTTCTGTCTCTTCTAAAAGCGTGATACAGGCTATTAGTAAAACAGCTTATAGTTTTATCAATAGAAACATTCAACATTAGCCAAACTCATCTCTTCAAAGAATATTTGCTAGAAAGTGATAAAGGAAGTTATAGCATACTCTTCAGATATTTTAAAGCATTTTAGAAAACAAACTGTTAAACATATCATCGGGGAAATAACTTCAGAAGAGTTTATCTGTTCAAACGGTTTCTGCTAATTCATTTTATTGCAGGGCATACATTTCTTGTAGTATTGTGCATTTCAATATTAATTTAAAATAAATATTAAGAAAGATGGTTTGATTTCATATTGTTTACATTTTATTGCAGGTGGAAATCTGACAGGAGCAATATTTAACCCCGCATTGGCTTTTTCATTACATGCAAATTGTTTCTATGACAAATTTTTGAGTTACTCACTAGTATATTGGATAGCGCCATCCTTAGGTAAGTTCTTAACACTTTCTCAAATACATAAAATATTATTTAGTACGTGGTTCAAAAATCAGGAAATAGGGATTCTTTATTTGATAGCCTGCTCATTTTCTGCTGTAAATAAAATCCAGAAAATAGTCCGTTATAATTTATGTGTAGAAGTCATTCAGAATCAGAGATTCATTTTGCAAATGTAGGCTGTGTATTTTAAACTTGTTTAATGCTATGTAGAGCACCTGTAACACTGTTTTGTGAATCAAGCATCTAATACTGAGTTTTAAAAACCAGTTTTATTCACAAAATAGTATCTGCTGTTTTGATCAGTTTATTTAAAGAAACAACCATATTAGGTTATGTAATTGTTTATTTGAGATGTCACGTTCAAAGTCTAAGTACTTTTGGGAAACTTTGAGCAAGAAAATGTACCTACCGAAAAACCACAGCAGCACAATGCTAAATGGAAAAAGATTAGTGTTTAGGTTAGGGTTAACTAGTTAGTTATAAACCAACAGCTGTTTACTCTGGAGCGTGATCCTTTCGAAGCTGCCTATTGTTTGGGACTTTATGCCTCAGTATTAAAATCCAGCCTGTTTGAGGTATGCTGCAAATTCTCACGGTAACTGAAGGCCCACTTGTAGATTCTAGCCGAATATTAAAAGAAGAGTCTACCTGAAAGTAAATATTAGCCTGATCAAGTGCAAAAAGAGAAACATACTGGTTAGCATGCAGTTTCTGTCTTGCTTTGTGACAGTATACAAGAACATGGGGATGATAATTTAAAAAAAAAAACAACCCACAGGTATTAGAACAAGTGTTTAAAGTACACTTTCTCAATTATTACTATTATAATATCAAATCTTTTTTATCTCCACAGTGTCTAAACTTTGCAGTTGCCATTCTATGTTTTTCCCCCAATCACAGTGGGAAACAATCTGTTCTTAGTTTAAGAATAAAGAATATTAGTAACTGGATTTTTTCTAACTTAAATTATGGTTTTAATTTGGAAGCTATTGATTTTAACTTCTAGTTGTGTGCAGTTCAAAATGCTCCATGTAATACTTCATGCTGTTGATTGTTTACAGTTAGTTCTTACAAATCTTGAGCTTTCTGCTTCAAGGGTATATAAAGAAGCAGTCTGCTAATCCCGAGTTCTTTCATGACCGTTAATCCTATTAGAAGGTACAACAGTATGTGAAGCATACACAGGAAACATCTCAAAGGGCTCCAGTTACAACAAATAACTTCTTTTTTGAGTTCATGTCTGTGCATGTTCTACTTGCATTGACTCTCAGTCAGTCAAAAACAGAGACAGAATTTTTAGGCTAACTAAAATTCACTTTAATATAATTTTGTTAAATTAGATATCCAAACAGGATGACTGAACAGTAGAGTAAGCTTGATAAAAGCCTATGCACTGTTCCAGTTAGTAGCTAATGAAATGTCTTAGGCAAAGCTCATGAGCATCACCTGGATCCTAAGAGAACATGTGATATTTCTAAGAATTCAGATTTAGCTTTCTGGTATATTAACCAATTTCAACACGATAACCATTTTGAGATTTTCCAGGTTGTAAGTACTCGGGATTTAATATTTTGGCAAGTGATCTAAAGAAACAGGAGGCATTCTGAAACACAGTGTTCTACTTATTTAGCAAGATGTATCCTGCAGAAATGCTTTGCAGAAAGCCTTCTGGCAATTTCGACTTGAGTAAGAAAATCAGCAGATGTTAACTCAAATGGAACCGTGACTTGAGGAATTCAGAATGCGGTTAGGGAGTAATGTTACATTTCAGTGAAAATTCATAAACAGCGGTTTATCATTAAGTTAACGTATAGAAAATACATACAGAATGTATTGAATGCTTCCCTTTAATTTATGAGGGAAAGGAACTCCAGACAGAGCAGTTGTAAAGATGCGAATACTCAGGACGCATCACTTTTTGTGTAGTGTCGCTACTGTAGCCAGACATTTTATAGAATCATAGAATGCTTTGGGTTGGAAGGGA